>CM046951.1:72795167-72969749 GCA_025698515.1 Gossypium sturtianum | reverse complement strand
CTTTAATATTCATAAGACTTGCTTTTTAAAACAAGTGGAATAAATCTTTGATGCATAAAATTCTTTACAATCGGGATCACGTAGAAAGATTTAGCATGGCGCTCGAGGCGGGCGTGGTCGTAACACCGTGGTAGAGTAGGTAGGGTAGAATAGCGGTTTTACGAGCAAGTAGGATGCAGGCGAGGTTGAGAAAATGAGATCAGGTTCGCCACCAGTGCAGGTGGGTGGTGAGTTCCAAGATCGAGCGAGGAGGCGGCAGCGATGTCACGAGCGTCTGCGAGTGTTGGAAGAAGGAGTAGGTGGGCTAGTGGTGTGTGGGAGTTAGGAAATCGGTTCTGAGCAACTCGGGCTACGCGGGCGAATTCTTAGAGAGTGTTTACGGTGTTGCTCCTAGCAACTGCGAATATTGGTTGGAGGCAAGCGGCGGATCATGGATGATCTGGACTTGGCAGCGAAGAGAAGGCGAAGGAGTATCGTATCGCTTCTCGGGATGAGTCATATCGGTGGTGGCTCACGATGCGGGACGATGTGTGGTGAGGATTTGACATGGGATTATTCAAGTTGCATATCAAAAGAAGTACATCGGGCTAGTTATATCGACTCCCGAGAAAGGCATTTGAGGCTTGTTCGGGGAGTAAATGCATTTGCGAGTCACGAGGTGAGTTCTGGTGAGTAGGTATGCGAGGGCATTGTGGTCATGAGCATGAGAGGTGTGTTCGTTTGAGGATGAGTGCGAGCGAGGCGAGTTGAGGCTGTGATTGCTCCTCAATGAGAAGCCTTGAGTTCTTTGTCTTAGTTGAGAAGGCTAAGGTGGTGAGGGTGTTAAGGAGTCGGTGAGGCGAGCATGGGCGGGAGTAGGCTTAAGAGGAGCTTTGGGTCTTACAGCGTTCGTCGGCAATCACGAGAAGAGGAGCTAGGCCGAGTGGGCGGAAATCGATCTGCTAGGTTTGTTCTTTCTTAGGCGAAGACCGCCTTGCATAATATGTCGATGTGGGAAATCTCATTGGGGTGGTTCTTTGGGTGGAGGTAAAGGTTGCCAGTGTGGTTCTGCGGGCATCGCATTAGGGATTGTCCCGCGTGGGATGGCGGATTGATCGAGTCGGGAGCGTGTCGGTTCGAGAGGTAATGGACGCCAACTGCGGAGGGGCAGTGGTAATGGCGAGGTGGTTATGGATCAGTCGGGGCGTGGAGCAGAAGCGAGGAGAAGTGGTAGTTACGAGGCCGGCGGCTGGATTGGTGTATCTTTGCGAGGCAGAGGAGGAGAGCGGCCTTGCCGGGCGTCATAACCGTGACGTTTTTGATTTTGGTACTCCTTATCTTTGCTTTGTCGATGTGGGTTCTACGCACTCTTATGTTGCGATAGTATAGTAGAGACAATGGACTTAGACTCGAGATATCTTCTAGGCGGATAGCGTGATTAGTCCTCACAGGTCACTCTGTAGTAGTAGATAAAGCTGTTTTAGAGAGGTACCCTAGAACTCAGGGAGTAGTGTTTCTTTCTTGTCTGATGGAAGCTGCAGTTTGGGGAGTTCGATCGATTCTTGGGATGGATTGGTTGGCTAAGTACCGAGGCGAAGTTGGATTGCTGCGACCAAGCGCATAGTTCTTAAGGCGGTTGACGGTGATGAGGTGGCTATGATAGGTAATAGGAGGGATTACTTATCAAATGTGATATACTGCTCACAGCGGAGAAGATGGTCGGGAAGAGTGTGATGCGTATGTGGTTCATGTGTATGCCTTGGAGGCTAAAGTCTGCTTTGTTGAGAAGGTTAAATCTTTGTTAAGGAATTTCTTGATGTTTTCACGAGGGAGCTTAGGGTTTACCGCGGATCGAGAGGTAGAGTTCGGGTTGATCACTGTTGCAGGGATTTGCGCGGTGTCTATTGCTCCGTATAGGATGGCACCAAAGGAATTGGTGGAGCTTAAGGCTCGGATCCGGGGAGTTATTGGATCGAGGTTTTATCCGGGCCAAGTGTTTTTACGCCCGTGGGGGTGCACCGGTCCTCTTTGTTAAGAAGAAAGATGGCACGATGCGGATGTGCATAGACTACCGCCAATTGAACAAAGTGGCGATTAAAAACAAGTATCCGAATTTGCCACGGATAGATGACTTGTTTGATCGGTGAAGAAGTCTTTGCGGTATTCGAAGATCGACTTGAGATCACGGGTACCATCGGCTAAAGGTTAAGGAGGGTGATATCCATAAAAGCAGTTCGGACTCGGTATGGGCACTACGAGTTCTGTGTAATGCCATTCGGGTTGACTAACGCACGGCGGCGTTTATGGATATGATGAATAGGGTGTTTCAGCGATATCTGGATCGGTTCGTGGTGGTTTTTATAGACGACATCTTAGTATACTCAAGGTCGGAGGAAAGAGCATGATGTGCATCCGAGGTGGTCTTTGCGGTCGAGGAAAAGCAACTCTATGCTAAATTCGGTAAGTGTGAGTTCGGCTTGGGAAGTAGCGTTCTTGGGTCATGTAGTGTCGTGAGAGGGTATTGAGTAGATCCTCGTAAGATTGAAATTTTGTTTGAATTGGAAGCCACCTAGGTCGGTGGGTTGAGATTCAGTAGTTTTCTGGGTTTGGCGGGGATACTAGAAGGTTTGTCGAGGGTTTCTGCGTTGATAGCAGCGTAGATGACTAAGTTGTTAAGGAAAGAGGTTCCGTTTTGTTTGAATTTGAGAAACAACAGAGAAAGCGATAAGTTAAAGAAAGATCTTGGACCGAGGCTCGGTTGATTCAACTTTGAAATTTGGTAAGAGATTACTTGAGTCTATTGCGATGCATCACATACGGGATTGGGTTGTGTCTTGATCTGCGGGGAAGGTAAGGTAGTGGCTTACGCTTCTAGGCGATTGAGGCCACATGAGGTCAACTATCCGGCGCATGATCTGGAGCTAGCGGCAGTAGTTTTCGCCTTAAGATTTGGAGGCACTACTTATATGGAGAGATCAATAGTCTACGGATCATAAGAGCTTGAAGTATCTCTTGACTCGGAAGGATTTGAATTTGGCTGAGCGTAGATGGGTTGAGTTCTTTGAAAGATTATTCGGTTGTTCTATTGAGTATCATCCAAGGGCAAGGCTAACGTGGTGAGCGCAGCGTTGAGCGCGTAAGGTTGTTTCGGACTTAGGCGTTGTTTGCCCATTTGAGCTTATCTGGCGCCGGGAGTATTTTGGCGAGAGCCGCAAGTTAAGCCTACTTGGGTTGGCGTGGTCGAGAAAGAAAGCTTGATTAGAGGATGAGGTTACAGGTGCACGAAGGTTGCAAGTGCGAGAATGATGGTTTGAAGGGTTACTGACTTGTCTAGTAGCGAGGTTACGTGTTTTTTGGTAGGCTTGTATGCTAAAGATGTTGGTGAGGCGAGAAGATTCTTCGGGGCACGCATGCATGATCCTCATGCTATGGCGCATCACGGAGGTAGCAAAATGTACAAGAGATGCGAGAGAAGCGGTTTTTGGTGGCACAGTGCGAAGAAAGAGGTGTGGAGTTTGTTGGAAAATGTCGACTTGTCGTAGTCAAAGTGAGCATCGATTGCCGTCAAGGTTTGCCTTGACTGTAAAGATTCCTCGGTGGAAGTGGAAAGGATAACCATGGATTTTGTCGGTGGGTTCTGCGCTTCGCCCAAGCAAGAAGGATTGATTTGGGTAGTGGTGGATCGTCGACTAAATCACTCACTTTATTCGGTGAGGTTGACTACTCACTTGAAGCTAGCAAAGGCTTGTGTATCGAGAGATAGTGAGGTTGCGGTGTGCGGTTTTGATAATCTCGGATAGGGATCGAGGTTTTACCGAGGTTACGGAAGGCATTGCATCGGAGCTCACGGGTACTCGTTTGGATTTTATACGCGGCTTTTCACCCATGATCGACGGTCAATCGAAAGGGTTATTCGGATCTTAGAGGACATCTTTGAGGGTTGTGTCTGGATTTGAGGTAGTTGGGAGGAGTTTCTACCATTAGGCGAGTTTGCCTACAACAACGATTACCAAGCGAGCATCAAGATGGTGCCGTATGAGCGTTGTATGGTAGGAAGTGTCGCTCACCTACGTGTTGGGCGGAGTTAGGTGAGCGTCGGTGTTGGGACCGAGTTGGTAGCGGGGCGGGGACAAGGTTAAGTTGATTCGGGCTCGATTGAAGGAAGCTTGATGGCCAGGGAAGTCTTATGCGATCTTAAGCGAAGAGGTATAGAAGTTTCTTTGTTGGGGATCGAGTGTTTACGAAGGTCTCGCCTTGGAAGAAAGTTACGAGGTTGGAAAGAAAGAGCAAGCTTAGTCAGGGGTTTATTGGGCGTATAAGGTTTTGAGGCGGGTTGGCCGGTAGCGTATCGGCTTGAGTTGCGTGAGCTTAGTGATTCATGGCGTCTTTCACGTTTCAATGCTTGGAGGTATCGTTCGAGATCCGTCGCATGTAGTAGCGATGAAGAAGAGATCGAGGTGAATCCGGACTTTGACTATGGAAGAAGAACGCAATGTCTGATTCTTGATCGAGATGTAAAAGGTTCTCGTAGGAAATCAATGTAGTTGGTTAAGGTGCTTTGGCGGAATCATGGCGTGAGGCGGCGTGGGAACCGAGGATGCGATGAGGCGGCAATACGCATAACTCTTTTGATCGGGTAATTCGGGGCGAAATTATTTTAAGAGGTAGAAGCGTAATATCCGGGTTAGGGGGCTATTTGGTGTTGCATGATATTGCATGTTTGTAGTGTGCTATGTGGCTATTTATATGTTTTAGGGACTTAATTATAGCCTAGGTGTATGCACGAGGTAATGGAAGAATTTTGGTTTTGGGTATTAAGTGTAGGGGTTGAGAAATTTGGGGTTTTAAGTTATTTTTGGTATTTCGTAGCACAAAAGAAGGGTGGGCGAGTGGTGAGCATCGCCACATGGAGCTTGGTATGGCGTCAACACCAAGGGTGGAGTCCGGTGTTCGAGCAGCGAGGATTCCCCATTTTGGGTTGTTTTGGGACGGCATGGTGGAGTGGTGGAAGCCAAATCAAACACTACCTTGGACCAAGTCTTACCTTTCAAATGAAAGGTAGGAGTGAATTTAGGAGTGTGACTTGGTCCACTCAATTCAAAGGAGTGGATGGGAGTTGTTTGTGGGATTTGGCGATTTTTGGAGAGGTTTGGGGAAGGTGGGCGGCTAGGTAGTGTGTTGTGGAGTAGTGCGAATGTACCTTGGCACTTTGGGTGATTTTTCGGCAATGAAACAATTGGTAAGGCCACACACTTTTGTTTTTCTTTCTTTTGTCAAAACAAGCCAGAAACTCTAAGCTTTTCTCTCATTTTCTCTTTGTAGAAATTGTTTATTCCTCTCAACTTTCTTTTCTTGTGTTTGAAACCTTGGTAGCCGAAATCCATCCTCAAAACTCTTTTCATTTTCTTCTCTCTTCTTGAAAAACACTAGTGCCGAAACTTACCATTCCTCTCCCAAGCCGATTTCTCCATTCTTCTTGTCCATCTTTTTGTGTGCGAACCCATATCAACTTGCCAAGCTTTCTTTTGTTCTCCTCAAAACACACATTGCCGTAATCTCTAATTCTTCTCTTGTTTACACTCCTTTTCTCACCTTTGAAAGCCCGTACATAGGTGGGTGTTAAACATCAATACCGAATCTCTTTTTTTTTTTCTCTCCCTTGTGGTTCAAGGTCTTTGCCGATTCCCTCCCCTTGTTTTGTTGGCGAACATTGGTGGTTGGTTGAGTCTTTGGTTTCAATCGCTTGGAATCGGAGGTAAGGGCTTGGCCGAATGGCCGATACGCCTTTCTCTCGTCTTTTTGTATGGTGGTGAGTAAGGACCGATTCCGATATTGGTTGTTGAGTGCTAATCTTTTGTGTAAATCGTTTTCATTATAGGACATCGGGATTATTAGAGGAGACAAGTGAAGCCTTCCTTTCTTCGATTATTTGTTTGGTAAGTGATGGTAATGGCTACTATTAGTCCATTCTCTTTGGTCTTGTTAAGCCAAATTATTAAGGTGGGATTTTTATTATTTTAGGGGTGGCGATTGTCACAAGAGGAACCGGTGGGCTCAGTTTGGTAGGAAACCAAATCACCTTCAAGGTAAAGATTGGAACTAACCCCTTGGGTTTAGATGTCTTTTGGCCGAATGGTCTTAGTGCCTAACCCCTATGTTTGGCCGATTGTAGGAGTTAGCAATCGAGGGTCATAGATCGTTCGTTGGGATTTTAGACTCGTAGCTATCGGTGTGTATACTAACACACTTATATTTAATAATATCGTTAATAACTTTGTGCAATGACTAATGAAGCAGTGGTGACTATTATGATACCCTCATGGAGTGCGAGTTTGGACTCTCGGTAAGTCGGTGCTATTATTATGAGTTATTGATGATCGTATGATACCATGGTTATGGATATGTGACATGGGGTATGAGATTAGCCATATTGGCATGATATGCATGATAGTATGATATGCATGATAGCATGATATTCATGATTACATGAGTTTGGCATGTTGATGGGTGATCACGAGAGGAGGGGCGGTGATGTATTGTCTTGCGAGCACGGTGCTTTGGTAGCACACTTTGTGACTTTGGGTCACGGAGGTTTAGCACCTCGAGGTTTGGTACCTCGGCGTCTCGTCCCGGTGGCTCGAGTACCACGAGTGGGTTGGCCCTGAGATGATTATCTGGGATTAGCGCGGTGTTTTTGGTAACACACGATGGGTTGGCCCCATCACGAGTTGTGACTACGGTCACGGTGCTTTGGTAGCACATTGTGTCTTTAGGACACAGAGGTTTAGCACCTCATTGCGACTTGTCCACGTGGTTTAACCACGAGTAGGTTGGCCCCACTTGAGTTATAGGATGAAATGCGCTAGTGTTTTGGTAACACCACGATGGGTTGGCCCCATCATCATTGGATTTGTGACTTGGTCACGATTAGCTGGTAGCACAATTGTGTCTTTAGGACACCAATGCTTTGGTAGCACATTGGCGGATATTGTGTCTTTGGGACACGGTGCTTTAGTAGCACCTTGTGACTATATGTCACGGTGGTTTGGCACCACCCGGTGGTTTTGGTACCACGGGGGTAGAAAAAGCGATATGGATGGCTAGGTTGGGTTGCATTAATCATGTTGCTATGTATGATGTGTGTTAGCATGTTGATTCGTTGGGAGGCGGGATTTACACCTTTGAGTCACTCGACTCACCTCTCCTTTGACATTTCGGTGACTTCGTGAAGTGCGGACTTGGGCGGGATGGACTCGAGTGCTTATGCCATCTTTGAATAAAGTCTTTACTCGGACTCTATATTTTGGGTACTTTGGTTATTTACTTTTATTTGGGGTTTTTTTTTATTATTCGGTTTGTAAAAGGCCTTTAAAGTTATGTTTTATGTTGTTTATATTTTAATTTGATTTTAATATGCCTTAACAAAATAAAGTAGGAATAAATTTTACTAAAACACTGGAAAGATAATGTTTTCAAAATTATAACGCATGACGTGTTTTAAACTATACCATCGGGTATCACACTAAGTCTTTTTGACAAACAAATACAAGCTGGTTCCCAAACCAAACTTGTAGTTCATTTAAGTCTAGAAGCGTTTTATGTATCACTAAGAAACTAAGGAGGTTTTAAATGGTTTTAACTTGTTTTAACTACAAATTCTAGCTAAGTTTTCAAAATCTCACGGGTTTCAAATACATCAGCTGTTTTCCAAACAAGACTACTCAAATTTGTTTCAAACCTTTGTGTTTTCACTCCACTTTTAAGCGAACAATCTAGTTTTCCCAAAACGTTTTCCCGTAGCATACAGTTCGGACGTGGTGTCTTGTCAGGGTTTGGGGTGTTATGACGGCGACGGCCGTGTGACAATTGAATTTCTAAGTGTCAAGTGCAAACTTTACGGCATTGGCTACGCCCATGTGCTGCAACCGTGTGTATCACGCGGCTGAACAAGCGGTAGTGTGACGGCCCGTGGTCTGTCGACTTAAGATACTAAGGTGCGGGAGACACTGCGGCCTAACACTGCGCTGGGTGTGGGCACTTAGAGCTATCTTACCAAGCCTTTTACCTCTCCGTTTGCATACATTCATATACTACTTCAAAACATTCTCAAATCATCAATTAAAACACATGAATTAACACATTTAATCATTAAAGAGATAGACTCTTTATCCCATACACTAGGAGAACTACTCCCAATACAAATACAACCAACCAAGCCATCATCTATGGTCATACACAACCAACTCTAGATTCTCATAGGCCAATACAATTTGGCTACATCGGTTAGAAATTAATCAACTTTAAAGAATCCTATACATGCCATGACTCATAAGGATTTGATACCTCATACCAAAGTGCCTTTCGATAGTGTGAAAACATCTCGTGACCTCCAACCGAGCTAATTAAAATAACCTATAAGAGATGAGAAAAATAAGGGAGTAAGCAATAATGCTTAGTAAGTTCATATGCATAATCTGACAATTTTTGACATTCATTGAATATACATAATTACAAAGTATCATGAAGAGTGCCTCTCATAAACTCATGGTTACTTGCTCAAATATTCTTGAAACTTACTCATTCAATCTCTTACCACATTCTTACCATGTCACAAGCCAATTGCTCGTTCAATTAGCATACATTCCTACACTGATCACCACATGATCATATAAAACAACACATCAAGCATTTTCAATAAGCCTTTCATGCTACTAATATCTCGATGGTTTCGTACTTAGCCCACCATTGAATCTCTAATAGGGTGGTATCGCACTTTTGACCCACCAATCATTTATACTTATGGTGATTTCGCACTTAGCACACCAATCGTTTATACTTACGGTGGTTCGCACTTAGCCCACCTTTCATTTTACATTCATGGATAGTAATCCACATGTATATCTCTATTTCAAATATTCATCCGAGAACATTCTCACACGCTTCTATTCTTACTTAACTTTCTATGATACTCGTTTACATTCACACAATACATTAATAAATCTATCTCATGCAACTAAGGTGTATTAAATACACATAACCCACTAAGGGTTCATCATATTACGAATCCATATCAATTCAATTCTAACACACACTTGTGCTTTTAAGTAGTACAAGCACATACTTTCTTTCTTTCAACATATACCTTGAATCACTCAAGTCATTAAATAACTCTCTTGAGTCTCATACTCATAATGTCACATAAATTTATACCCCAATAGGGTCTTACTTGTATTAACATGTCGATGCCATGTCACGACATGGTCTTATCGAATTCTTACATCGAGGCCATATTCAATATGGTCTTACCACGAGGCCTTAACTATCATCTTATCATTCTACATACATTTCCCCTTACTCTTAGATTCAATTCTTTTGACCTCTCATTAAAAATATTTCATACATTCATAGAGTAAATATACATTCCATACAACATTGGAACATTAAAATTAACTCATGCGTAATTGCAACATTTGCACATGAACTTACCCAGATGTCGAAAGGGCCGAAAGGGACATTTTGCCCACATTTCTCTTTTCATTCGTTCTAGGTCGAAACTTCGTTTTCTTTGATCTAGAACAATGAAATTACTGATTTAATCATTTATAAATCATATTAAACCATAATATACACTTTAGGCAAAAATGACTATTTTGCCCCTACACTTAAGCAAAATTATGATTTTGCCTAGGCTCGTAAATAAATTTTCATCTCAATTTATTATTAAGCAAGCCTAGATGAACATCTAATCCTCTTAAAACTATCCACAATTCCATCTATTTCATGCCTTAATGAACAAATTACAACTTTTGCATTTTAGTCCCAATTAGGTGTTTTCATGACAACACCTTTCACAAAAGTTGTTTCTCATCATCCTATCATTCATTTTCTTCCATAAAAACTCATAAAAACATAAAATCTATCATGGTAAGTCCTAGACTTTCAAACATATTACAAACTAGTCCTCCCAATAGCTAGCTTAAGCTTTGGGGACTCCAAAAATGCAATTTTCATCAAAAATAAGCATCAAAATCACTTACTTGAATGGAGCAAAGCTTGCTGAAATTTGAAGCTTTCAAACCCCGCCCATGGCTAATATTTTCGGTTGAAGGAGAAGAAATAAAAGATGATAGCTTTTGCTTATATCATCTTATTTTATTTATTTTTCCAACTAATATCACCAAATTTCAATCATAATAAATGCTCTTGTTCCCTTTGCATATTATGGTAGGCCAACACACTTAAACAAGGCCAAATTGCACATTTAGTACCCCAATTTATAATCTATAGGTATTTGGCACTTCTAGCAATTAAAATAGAACTTTCGCACTTTATGCGATTTAGTCTTTTACAATTTAGCTAGAAATCGCTAAATTAAGGCACCAAAATTTTCATGCATCCTTAGAAACATGTTATAACATATAATATAACATGAAAATAATTTTCTCTAACCTTGAATTAGTGATTCGAGATCACTATTACGACTAGCCCTAAATCGAGTACATTACAATTCTCCCCCTTAGGAATTTTTGTCCCAGAAGATTTTATCGGGAGGAGTTGCTATCAACATTCTTAAGCGTTTCCATCTACTCTTCAAAATCACGAATCCACTTATCCTCAAGTTTCCCGTGCCAATAACTCTTAAGGCTGTGATACACAAGGTCGAAAGCGTAACTTGAGACCTAGGTTATTCTTCCTTTGGGGCATATACTCTGAAATCTACCTATTTGGAACTCTGCACATGTCAAATGATCATTCGAATCTTTCTTGGTTGATTCACTACAATTTGAATGACATTCGCCTTCTTGGGAATTTGTCAAATCAAATTTGAAATTTATAAGATTTTATCTCATTTCCTTATTTAAGCGTTTACTAACTATAATAGTCTTGACATGCGCTTTGAAAATTCAGCTTTTAGTGATCAACTATACGTAACACCCCAAACTGGTCAATACATACGACCAAATTTGGTATGTCACGAGGAAAATGTTTTGAGGAAAAATGAGTTACCGATTAAATTTTAGTGTAAAACTATTTATTATTCTAAATTAAGTAAAAAAATTAAGTTGAAAAGCCCGATATTTTACTTTGCAATTCCGTAAATAGATTTTTAAAACTTAGTATGACTTAGATTCATAAACCATTTATAAATTAAAGAGAAACTAAAGCAATTAGGTTGAAAATCGTATCTAATAGAAATTCGGAAACTTAAGTTTTGTAAAATAGTTTGAGTTATCGAAAATACTTAAGTTGTTAAAATTATCAATTTATTTAGGTTTTAGATGGTAACGTTTTAAAAACCATCGCGCTTTGTATTTTAGAAAACTTTGTTCACATATCATTAAATCAATCATGTAATTTGCAAGTTATTCCTAAAACAAATCCAAAGCATATAAATAATCCAAAAAACATAATTAAAGAGGCCTTATTACAAACCCATAAAATGAAAACCAAATTAAAATCAAGTACCCAAATGGAAGTTCATGTAAAACCAAATTTCATTGCATGGCCTCCTCGAGTTCATCAGGCTCCTCATCCATGAATTTCTGAATTATTACAGAAAAAGTAAGGGAGAAGGTGAGTCACCAAGACTCGAGTGCATATTCCCTCTCTGGAGTAAATACCACATACTTACACAAATTATAACCAAGCAATATATATATTATGCACCCAACCTAGCCATCAAGTAACTCCTTTTTCTACCCGTGTGGTACCAAACCACTTGGTGGTGCCAAACCACTGGTGACCAAAGTCACAAATAATCAAGTTGTGGGGCCAACCCACTTGTGATACCAAATCACTTTGGCGACAATCCCATATCTCAACAGTGGGGCCAACCCACGGTGGTGTTAATCCACGGGGCAGTGCTATGAGGTGCCAAACCTCACGGTGTCCCAAAGACACAATTGTGATACCAAATCACTTTGGTGACCAAAGTCACGAATAATCAAGTTGTGGGGCCAACCCACGTGTGATACCAAATCGCGGCGGCGATCCCAATACATCAAATGTGGGGCCAACCCCGCGGTGGTGTGAAACCAGCGGGACGAGTCGCTATGAGGTGCCAAACCTCTGGTGTCCCAAAGACACAAATGTGATACCAAATCCTTTGGAGGTGCCAAACCTCACGGTGTCAGAAGACACGAATATCAATCTTCCCCCTCCTCTCATATTGCCCATACCAATGCAATAGATAAACAAATCATGTCAATATACTTTGATATGAACATATAACCAATACATATCGTAGATCGTGATATTAAACAACATATAGCAACATCATATCAAAGCGGACTTACCGTATCCTTGCTCATACCCATCAAGGTATCATATCAATATCTCATAGTTTAAACTTTAACAACTTGAATAGTTATTTAACACACACATATATATATAAACCAAGTTATAAAGTGTGTAAGATACACACCTTTCACTAACGTAAATACTAACTTCCGTAGACCAGATCTACCTCACTAGATCACCTTGTCCTACATTCGGCCAAACCACAAGATTTTAAGCAAAACCATTCGGCCAACATCACATCTTAATCCCAATAGCCTTTGGCTTTTCAACCATTAAAGAATGATGAATCGACAAGAATCCTTACCACTTGACTTACCAACTTTGATTGCTAGAGAAGTAAGGCTTAGATCAAATGCTTCCAAAGTCCCGAAAGAGCCTATAAGAATAATCGGTTCTAATAATAGTTAGAACCTTGCAACAAATTTCCATAGGTTGGCCTTTGACCACAAGAAAGCGACATAGAAAAGAGAAAGAAATGAAGGAAAAAGCGGTCATGAACACTTACCCTTTTCCAAAACCGATTGAAAAAAAACCAAATGAAGGCCTACCCTTGTTGATATTCGGCCAAAACAATACAAAAGGGAGTAGGAAGTTTCGGCAATATGGTTATGAAAGAAGAAAGATATGTGTATAAAAAGTAAGGAAGTATGTGAGTAGAAAAGAGAATAAAAAAATGAGAGAGAGGATTCGGTTTTAGCAACAATGGAAGAAAAGAAAAGTGAGTTTGGGAAGAAAGAGGTTCGGCCAAATGAAAGAAAAAGGAAATGTGGTTGAGCAAATATCAAAAGAAGAAAAGAGAGATGGGAGAAAAAAGGTTCGGCCAAGCACCTAGTTTGCCGAAAAGAAAAATGCACAAAATGTAAAAATGAGTTTTCGGTTTCAAAAGGAAAAATGAGAGAAAGAAAATAGTATTTGGTTCAAACAAAATGAGAGCTAAAACCAAAAGTAAAATTGCACAAAATGCTTATGGTGCATTCGGCCAAAGAGGATTTGTTTGGAGAGGAAGAGAAAAATATGCCAAAAGGTGCACAATTGCTAAAGTTGGCCAAATATCCCCCCCAAACCTCCTATCAACATTCGGCCACCCCTCTAGCCACACATGCCGTCTACATACATGCACTAAAGGCCTTGGAATAGTTTCCAAAACATCTTCCTTAAGCCAAGCCTTGAGATCCTCTACATTCCCAAAGTTGAAGGAATTTTATCCCCAAAATCTAGCAATTCTATCCCTTATTTCATGCTTACCATAATCTTAAGTCTTCTTGTCATAAAAGAAAGTTGTCCATCTTATCCATATGTATAGTTGGCCAGACACTTAATGCTAGGATGTACAAAAATAAAATCCTCAATATGCTTTCCATGCTACTCGAACCACTACCCTCAAGCAACCTTTCAAGCTCCTTATCCACTATGCCACTAGCTGCTAATGTGCTTTAATTTAACACTTAAATTATCTTAAGTGTCAAGCTCATAATCCACTTCACTAAATTTTCCACACTAAAAATTATTCTAGCTTAGCTAATATTTCCAAGCCTTCACACAAATATACTAAGCACACAATAACAATCATATCAGAGCTAACACAAATAACAAGATGATACTCTAATATTTTTAGGATGTTACAATTCTACCCCTTAAGAAAATTTAGTCCTCGAAATTACGATCAAAAAGAGTTGAGAATGCTTCTTTGCCTCATCGCATCCTCGGTTCCCACGTAGCTTCTTCCACGCCATGATTACGCCATAAAACCTTCACTAAAGGGCGGACTTCCCTCGCCAAAACTTTCACATCTCGATCTAGAATGCGCACAGGTTCTTCTTCTATCGTCAAATCTGGACTCACCTCTATTTCCTCTACTGCCACGACATGCGATGGATCGAGCGATGGCGTCTAAGCATGGAGACATGGAACACATCGTGAATCGACTCGACTCGATGGCAACTCGAGGTGATAGCTCTGGTCCCACTCGTCTCAACACCTTATACGGTCCAATAAACCTTGGACTTAACTTGCCTTTTCTCCCAAATCTTAACACTTTCTTCCATGGCGAGACCTTCAGAAAAACTTTTTCACCCACGGCAAAATCTATATCTCTCCGCTCGAGATCAGCATATGACTTCTGCCTATCTGAAGCTTCCTTCAGACGAGCCTGAATCGTCTTAACCTTATCCTTAGTCTCTGCAACCAACTCTGGTCCTAACATCGGCGCTCATCCAACTCTGTCCAACATGTAGGTGTGCGACACCTCCTACCATACAACGCCTCATATGGTGCCATCTTAATGCTTTCTTGATAAATATTGTTGTATGCGAACTCAATTAATGGTAAAAACTCTTCCCAGCTACCTCTGAAATCCAAAACACACCCTCTCAACATATCCTCTAAAATCTGTATAACTCTTTCCATTTTGTCAGTCGATTTGTGGATGAAATGCCATCTTGAAGTCAACCAGCGTACCCAAAGCTTGATGTAGCGCTCTCCAAAACCTCGGCGTAAATCTAGGATCTGCATGCGAGATGATCGACCTTTGGTACACCGTGCAACCTCACTATTTACGCCACATACAACTTAGCTAACCACAGGCGAATAATCCACCCTTCACAGGAATAAAATGAAATTTGAATTAGTCGGGCGATCCACAATCACCCAAGCGAGTCCTTCTTACTAGGTGTAAAGGGTAATCCCGCGACAAAGTCCATAGTGATTCTTTCCCTCTTCCTTTGTGGAATCTTCCACCATTGAAGTAACCTGAGGACGGCAAGCGATGCTCGCCTTGACCTGGCGACACGTCGGACATTTACCCACAAACTTCGGTTACCTCACGCTTGGACACGGCGACCAAAAGCGCTCTCTTAAATCCCGATACATCTTGCTACCTCCGGGATGCATAGCGTATGAGGCTGCATTATGTGCGTCGAAGAATCCTTTGTCTCAACTCAACATCCTTTGGCATACAAGCTCTTCCTTTAAAACACAATACTCCATCTTTGGACAAACTATAATCCTCTAAACCTCAGTTCGAACCCGCAACCTCCGATCATTTAAACCATCATCCTCTAAGCTGTTTCTCCTTGATTTGCTCTAACCAAGTCGGCTTGACTTGCAATTCGATAAAAGACTCCCATCATCATATAAGCTAAGACTAGCAAACATCGATCTTAAGTCGGTCCACAACCTTACGGCTCAGCGCGTGCGCCACCACATTAGCCTTGCACGGATGATACTCAATCGAGCGATCGTAGTCCTTTAACAACTCAATCCATCTCTGTTGCCTCAAGTTCGAATCTTACGAGTCAAAAGATACTTAAGATTCTTGTGATCCGTGTAGACTATCGACTTCTCTCCATACAAATAGTGTCTCCAAATCTTCAAAGCAAAAACCACTGCTGCGGCTAATTCCAAGTCATGCGTTGGATAGTTAACTTCATGTGGTCTTAACGGTCGAGATGCATAAGCCACTACCTTCCTTCTGCATCAGCACACATCCCAAACCAGTATGTGATGCATCACGATGCAAGTGAATTCCTTGCCTCGGTTTGAATCAAAAGCGGAGCTTGATTAGAATCTTCTTCAACTTGCCGAAACTTCCTTGCTTTGCTTCTCGGTCCACACAAATGGAACTCCTTTCCTCAATAACTTAGTCGCAGAGTGCGCTATCAAAGAAAATCCCTCTACAAATCTTGGTAATACCCCGCGGACCTAGAAAACTCCGAATCTCGGCCAGCGACTTAGCGGCTTCAATCCAACACTTGTCTCAATCTTTCGAGGATCCACTCTAATCCCCTCGGTGATACTCACGTGACCCAAGAAAGTCACCTCCTAAGCGAACTCGCACTTACTAAATTTGGCGTCTGTTTGCTTTTCCCTCGAGAATGCGCAACACTACTCGCAAATGCGCATCATGCTCCTCCTCGACTTTGAGTATACCAAAATATCGTCTATAAATACCACAACAAAGCTGGTCCAAAAGCTGTTTGGAATACCCGATTCATCATGTCCATGAATCTTTGCCGTGGCGTTAGTCAACCCAAGCGGCATTACGAAAGTCGTAGTGCCTATCCGGAGTCTGCGAAATGCCGTCTTATGGATATCGACCTCTTTCACCTTGGTGATGATATCGGACCTTAAATCAATCTTGGAGAAAACCATTTGCCCCTTAAGTTGATCAAACAAGTCATCTATCCTCGGCAAAGGATACTTGTTTTTGATCGTCGACTTATTCAAGCTGGCGATAGTCTATACACATCGCATCGAACCATCCTTCTTCTTGACAAAAAGTACGGCGCTCCCCAAGGCAAAACACTTGGTGAATAAAACCTCGATCCAACAACTCTTGAATTTGAGCCTTCAATTCCCTAATTCGCTTGATTGCCATCCTATACGGAGCAATAGACCAACGCGCGATTCAGAGGGTATGAGATCTATACCAAATTCAACTTCACGATCGGAGGCAATCCGGAAGTTCTTACGGAAATACGTCAACATATTCCTTTACCATTCGGACATTCCCCACGTGAGCTCCTTAGCCTCCAACGCACACATGGACCACAAATGCCTCACACCCTTCACGACCAACTTCACGACTTTCAACACGGATACCACATTGGATAGATAATCTCTTCTATTACCTATCATAACCACCTCTTTTGCCTCGGTTTGTCTTCAAAACCATGCGCTTAGCGGCGCAATCAAACTTGCTTGATACTTGACCAAGCGGTCCATCCCAAGAATCGGATCGAACTCCTCAAGCGGCATTTCCATCGGATCGGCTACAAACATTACCCCTTGGAGTTCTAGGGTACATCTCTATCTGACTTATTTACTTCTACTGAGTGACCCGAGAGGGCTAAAATGCTGTCATCTTCCTAGAAGTAGTCTCGAGTCTAGATTCATAGTCTCTACTATGTTACTAGCAACATACGAATGTGTCAAACCACATCTATCAAAGAAGTATAAGGTTCACCAAAGATTAGAAGCGTGCCGGTTATGACGTCCGGTGCGCGTCGCCCTCCTCTCGGCGTCTCATTGCATACACCAAACCGGTGTCTTGCCTCGGTGTTTGCGGCACCTCTGCGAGATGCTCGCGGCCTCGACCGAGAACCATTACCTCCTCTACCATTTCCACGACCTCTCTGCGGTGATGGTCCCTCATTTCTGGCCCGAGCACGACCTTGACCCTCGGGGTGATTCACGGCCAGCTTACGTGGGCGGTCTCTCACCACGATGATCCGGCGAACCACACTCAAAACATCCTTTCCCTCGGTCCAACATTTCGCCCCAATGAAATTTTCCACATCGGTTACTTGTCTTTGGTCACGATTAGCGATATGAGGCCTCCCAGATTGATTCGGCCCACTCTGCCTAACCCTCTTCTGAGAATTATCGGCTGACCCGGATGATCCAAAACCTCTCTTATGTTTATTCTTGTCGTGACTCTGCTATCCCTTTATCCCTTCGGCTATCTTAGTCTTTTCAACTAGCGCGATAAACTCGCTCTCGATGTGGAGCAATCAGCAATCTCAGCTCGTCCCTCAATCCATCTTCGAACCGGACACATCGCTCGTGCTCTGAAGTCACGATACCTCCAGCATACCGGCTCAATCTTAAAAATTCTGCCTCATATTATGATACGGACTTATTACCTTGGACCAAACTCGAGAAATGCCTTCATTTGTGCATCAATGTAACTCGACCCAACATATTTCTTACGATCTGGCGCCTTAAAGTAATCCCAAGTAAGATCCTCATTGCGGCATTATTCCGCACCGTGAGCCACCAGCGATATGACTCATCCGAAGAAGCGATACAATCCCTTTGGCTTTTCCTCGGCTTTTCGGATCCAAGTCATCCATGATTCGTTCCGTCGCCTCTAACCAATACTGCGTCGTCTTTGGGAGCCACACACGAAACACCTCGAAATACCTCGGCTCCATTGGCTCGAAGTCACTCGGATCATCGGATTTCCTAATTCGCGCCTCTACCTATTCGGCTACCCTCTCAGAACTCGCGACATCGCTTGAGACAACTGCGTCATCCCCCGTTTGATCACGATGCTCAACTCCAACCGTTGGTGGTGGTGGGGTGGTGGTACCTCATTCTCGGATCCTTGACCGGACCTCGCGGCTCGGACACGACCATCCTACCCGACCACGTCCACGAGTAATCGACCTCGACCACAGTACTCATATCTAAAGTCTCGACTTATCTAATTTAAAAGCGTTATGCATTAGTCATTATTCCACTTTCTTTAAAACACGGTTTTATGAATAATTTTAATAAGTTGTTGTTTCGCGAGTACATTCAACCTATAGTTTGGGTCTCTAGAGTAGTTCATACTACTATACAGTCATGCCAACATCATCATATCATATCATCAAAATCAACAATTTGATGTACTTACCATGGCGGATTGATGTCGGAGACTCGGGGCCATGCCTTTCCAACTATACAATTTTCAACAAAATCATTTTAAAACCATACTTTAAAACATTTTGGGCCTCGGGCCTGGTTGAGCTTTTGAACTTGGCTCGATACCAATTTGTAACACCCCAAACCCGGTCAATACGCCACGGCCCGAATTTGGTAAGTCACGAGAGAAAGCGTTTTGAGGAAAAAGCGAGTTACCGATTAAATTTTAGTGAAAAACTTTTTATTATTCTAAATTCGTAAAAAATTAAGTTGAAAAGCGATATTTTACTTTGCAATTCCGTAAATAGATTTTTAAAACTTAGTTGCGGCTTAGATTCGTAAACCATTTATAAATTAAAGAGGAACTAAAGCAATTAGGTTGAAAATCGTATCTAATAGAAATTTGGAAACTTAAGTTTTGTAAAATAGTTTGAGTTATCGAAAATACTTAAGTTGTTAAAAATTATCAATTTATTTAGGTTACCCGATGGTAACGTTTTAAAAACCATCGCTTTGTATTTTAGAAAACTTTGTTCACATATCATTAAATCAATCATGTAATTTGCAAGTTATTCTAAAACAAATCCAAAGCATATAAATAATCCAAAAAACATAATTAAAGAGGCCTTATTACAAACCCATAAAATGAAAACCAAATTAAAATCAAGTACCCAAATGGAAGTTCATATAAAACCAAATTTCATTGCATGGCCTCCTCGAGTTCATCAGGCTCCTCATCCATGAATTTCTGAATTACTGAAAAAGTAGGGAGAAGGTGAGTCACCAAGACTCAGTGCATATTCCTCTCTCAGGGTAAATACCACATACTTACACAAATTATAACCAAGCAATATATATAATATGCACCCAACCTAGCCATCAAGTAACTCCTTTTTCTACCCGTGTGGTACCAAACCCTTTGGTGGTGCCAAACCCACTTGGTGACCAAAGTCACAAATAATCAAGTTGTGGGGCCAACCCACTTGTGATACCAAATCACTAGCGACAATCCCATATCTCAAAAGTGGGGCCAACCCACGGTGGTGTTAATCCACGAGGGCGAGTCGCTATGAGGTGCCAAACCTCTGGTGTCCCAAAGACACAAATGTGATACCAAATCCTTTGGTGACCAAAGTCACGAATAATCAAGTTAATGGGCCAACCCATGTGTGATACCAAATCAGCGGCGGCGATCCCAATACATCAAATGTGGGGCCAACCCACGGTGGTGTGAAACCAGCTGGGGCGAGTCGCTATGAGGTGCCAAACCTCACGGTGTCCCAAAGACACAAATGTGATACCAAATCTTTGGAGGTGCCAAACCTCGGTGTCAGAGAACACGAATATCAATCTTCCCCCTCCTCTCGTATTGCCCATACCAATGCAATAGATAAACAAATCATGTCAATATACTTTGATATGAACATATAACCAATACATATCGTAGATCGTGATATTAAACAACATATAGCAACATCATATCGAAACGGACTTACCCGTATCCTTGCTCATACCCATCAATGTATCATATCAATATCTCATAGTTTCGGCTTTAACAACTTGAATAGTTATTTAACACACATATATATATATAAACCAAGTTATAAAGTGTGTAAGATACACACCTTTCACTAACGCAAATACTAACTGCCGTAGACCCGATCTACCTCACTAGATCACCTTGTCCTACATTCGGCCAAACCACAAGATTATAAGCAAAACCATTCGGCCAACATCACATCTTAATCCCAATAGCCTTTGGCTTTTCAACCATTAAAAGAATGATGAATCGACAAGAATCCTTACCACTTGACTTACCAACTTTGATTGCTAGAGAAGTAGGGCTTAGATCAAATGCTTCCAAAGTCCCAAAGAGCCTATAAGAATAATCGGTTCTTAATAATAGTTAGAACCTTGCAACAAATGTCCATAGGTTCGACCTTTGACCATAAGAAAACGACATAGAAAAGAGAAAGAAATGAAGGAAAAACGGTCATGAACACTTACCCTTTTTCCAAAACCGATTGAAAAAAAACCAAATGAAGGCCTACCCTTGTTGATATTCGGCCAAAACAATACAAAAAGGGAGTGGGAAGTTTCGGCAATATGGTTATGAAAGAAGAAAGATATGTGTATAAAAAGTAAGGAAGTATGTGAGTAGAAAAGAGAATAAAAAAAATGAGAGAGAGGATTCAGTTTTAGCAACAATGGAAGAAAAGAAAAGTGAGTTTGGGGAAGAAAGAGGTTCGGCCAAATGAAAGAAAAAGGAAATGTGGTTGAGCAAATATCAAAAAAAGAAAAGAGAGAGATGGGAGAAAAAAGGTTCGGCCAAGCACCTAGTTTGCTTAGAAAAGAAAAATGCACAAAATGTAAAAATGAGTTTTCGGTTTCAAAAGGAAAAATGAGAGAAAGAAAATAGTATTTGGTTCAAACAAAATGAGAGCTAAAACCAAAAGTAAAATTGCACAAAATGCTTATGGTGCATTCGGCCAAGAGGATTTGTTTGGAGGAAGAAAAATATGCCAAAAGGTGCACAATTGCTAAAGTTGGCCAAATATCCCCCAAACCTCCTATCAACATTCGGCCACCCCTCTAGCCACACATGCCGTCCACATACATGCACTAAAGGCCTTGGAATAGTTTCCAAAACATCTTCCTTAAGCCAAGCCTTGAGATCCTCTACATTCCCAAAGTTGAAGGAATTTTATCCCCAAAATCTAGCAATTTTATCCCTTATTTCATGCTTACCATAATCTTAAGTCTTCTTGTCATAAAAAGAAAGTTGTCCATCTTATCCATATGTATAGTTGACCGACACTTAATGGTAGGATGTACAAAAATAAAATCCTCAATATGCTTTCCATGCTACTCGAACCACTACCCTCAAGCAACCTTTCAAGCTCCTTATCCACTATGCCACTAACTCCTCATGTGCTTTAATTTAACACTTAAATTATCTTAAGTGTCAAGCTCACTTAATCCACTTCACTAAATTTTCCACACTAAAAATTATTCTAGCTTAGCTAATATTTCCAAGCCTTCACACAAATATACTAAGCACACAATAACAATCATATCAGAGAGCTAACACAAATAACAAGATGATACTCTAATATTTTTAGGATGTTACAACCGACCATAGACTCAATCATATCGTGCAATGTACTCTATTGTCACAACATTTATGCACATAACTGCATTTCCTTACTTTTGCATTAGTAGATATGCTACTACTAAATCTCATACCAAAACTCTTGTATAAGTTCTGGATTCAACATCATTCACTTTCTATCTCGAGGAAGCATCAACAATGAAATCTTATCCAATATGGATAACTTATTTAAAATACCATTTATTATAACACTTACGAACTCTTACATTTTGAAAGGAAGACTCACTATAGTCATTAACCTCATTGAAACTAGGATATTACCAACTAGAGTCAGCCGAGTAACTAACTCACATTACTAAACATGGATCTTTCATTCGGACATCGCACTATGTCTACTATACGAGTAGTATCACAATAACTATACCCACCATTGTAATAGCTCAAGCCGTTTCCGCTATTTCATCTTCAAAATCTTACGTAGCATAAGATACCCTCACTTATTAAAATTCGAGAAAATACACATCGATCTTCCATGGATCAATACATAATATCTAACTCACAACACGAGACACAAAAGTGATTCTCTCTGGATCGCCAACCTGTCAACCCTTTCTCTCGATTCAGGCTGATCTCAGTACTAGAACTTTCAAATAAACAGTTCTTTCTATAGCTTTCAAGTCAAACATCACAGTTTGAACATTTCGATGAGCATATCTTTGTATCATGCTCCCTACTCATGTACACACAAAATTTTATTCTCTTTCTTGATTCATACGTGAATATACACGAACTTGAATCATATCTCAATACATTAATCTACTCTTTTCTCCATCACCGAGAACCTATTTTAAGCACACTCTCATCGAGTTTCTCTTGCTATGCTAATCTAGAACCTTCACGATCGTCATATCTCATGATAGCGGGGACATCTCGATCGAATTTGTTAACTCTATTTGGCTTACCGAAAACCCATCACACTGGCGTGAAACTTGTGATTTCACCTCTTATACACGAATTATCACCAACTTCCTCCTCAAGGTACCCAATTAAGGTTACGAGGAGATAGAGGAATGTCAATTTCAATTAACTAAATCGGCGACCATTTAGTCTACTTTTTCTCATCAATTAACGTTCTCACACAATCACAATTTCATGAAAAGAATGACCACATCATCCACGAAGGGAAACATGTATTAGTACATAATACTAAAGGAGATCATTATAATCCCATCCATGGCATTAACTAACCATGCACAAACCATAGGCTTCTAGCCAACTTACTCATACTTGCCCTTATATAACACGTTAAAGTGTCATATATCGTAATTCGTCTCTTAAGTGATTCGTTCACGAATACATGTTTTCACTCTTTCACATGACTTTAGTACCATTCTCATTTCTACCTCTAGACTCATCTATCTGTCCCATTGATCACTAGGGATAATCAAAGATGCATATTCATCATCATTCATGTAGGTGCTGAAACAAATGCCACATTCCGTGGTGGTCTTATATGGAGTCACCTCTAAATGTCAATGCCATATTCGGATAAGGTCTTATATGGACTTCCACCTCGGTATCGATGCCATATTCTAAATATGGTCTTACACGATTCTCATATTCATTCTGATACCATATCCCGGATATGGTCTTATCTGGAATCTTCTCTATTTCATATCTCAATGATAGCCTTTTCATTATAGTCCCTAGAACTTCAACCTCATGTTCAACAACAATTACTCTACATAGTAGAGTATCATGTATCAATGTGATACAAAGCATTCTCAAAATGCTAACATAAATCTTTGCATTAATCACATATAAACTTACTCAATTTAACTCTCATAACATCTCATCATAATTCAACAGTGGTAAGGGGTGAGGTTGCAAAGTCCTTAGCCTAACTCTCGTGACTACATACATATGATTTACTACTCATTGTCAATGAAATATCATCATAGTCACACACGACTAGCCTTAGGCAAGTTTTCATACTTACTCATGTTACAATGGTTTCTATCACCCATAATTTGACAGTGACTTCACTTACTCAAGTTCCACCTTAATGTCTACTCAAGTACTCAACATTAAGTTCTAATTCCTCTTACTATTTCTTATTAATCTAGAGAATGTCTTACGGTTTTTGAGTACGTCGTTTACTTGATTGCCATAGTCCAACTATGGTCTTACTCGTATCACAACATCATAGCCCGACTATTGCTTTACATGTCGTCACGATGCCATAGCCTCGCTATGGTCTTACGAAATCTCATATCAACACCAATGCCATATCCCAGATATGGTCTTACATGGAAACTCATGTTGATATCGATGCCATATCCCAGATACGGTCTTACACGAAATATTATATCGATGTCGACGCCATATCCCAGACATGGTCTTACACAATCTCATACGAAGCGGGTCCCGGGCGTGGTCTCTGCGGGATTACTATTTGATGTCGATGCCATATCCCAGATATGGTCTTATACGGGATCTCACAACAAATATCGATGCCATATCCCAGATATGGTCTTATCCGATTAACTTATTCAATACCTAAGCCATATCCCTGATATGGTCTTATACGGGGTCATGTATCGATGCTAATGCCATGCCCCAGACATGGTCTTATTTGGGTTCACATATACCGCCATGGTCCAGCCATGGTCTTATTCATCATTTTATTATTAAACGACCGTACTCATCTCCTGCATTCTACTTAATCAAACTTTTCATTTTTACTCTCACACTATAATATGTGTGACTTTGTAACAGGGTCATAAGACGAAACATTATACCTTCTCTACTTTAACAGTCACACGTGAGATTTAACCATGTGGACATATTTATCATAAACAATGGCATCACAAATCTCAAATGCTTACTTACTCTTACTGCTTCTCACCTACATCATGGTACTTACTAGTCTCATGTTTGTAAGGCAAGCAAGGTACCTGTAACACTTGATCACATAGATCAGTATAGTTTACTACAACAAGCATAATCTCAACATCATCATTCATAACATGAATTATACTTGTTAGTCAGCCTTCACTAGCATGACATGATATCAACTTTACTACTAACTTTCTTGCTATCTCATTTAAGCTTTACTCTTTTGCCCGATGAATTACTATGAATGACCGAGGATCTTTGAATCTCATTTCACATGTATCTTGATGCTAATGCTATATCCTTGATATAGTCTTACATGGGATCTCTTACTTGGTATCGATGCCATGTCTTGACATGGACTTACACGAAGTCTTGCTTGTGGCTTCCCTTGGGAACTTACCATTGCCATGTCTCGACATGGTCTTACTTAGTATCTTTACTTGTCAATCCAGAGCCTTGGCTTGGACTTACATGAAATCTTTCTTGTTACTCACCAATGCCATGCCTTGGCTTGGACTTACATGGAATCTCTACCTCATGATAGTTTTTCAATGCCAAGACTTGTCTTGGACTTACATGACATCTTTGCTTGGAGACTCACCAATGCCATGCCTTGGCTTGGGCTTACATGGGTCTTCATCTCATAATAACTCTTCAATGCCAAGACTTGTCTTGGACTTACATGATAACTTGCTTGATTGCCGATGCCATGCCTTGGCTTGGTCTTATACGGACTTTCTTATCTCGTGTGGTAGATCGAGTATCCTAAGTAATTCAGTTTCAATCGGAACTTTCTCATGCTTAATCTCATTAATTTCTTTATTTAACATAGCAATAAGCATTTCTATGGTAATAATGTACATTATACTAAGCAATTCAATGATAATATCCATGAAGCTTGAAAATCATACAAACTTACTGAAATTAGCTCGGTTGGGAATCATCTCTGTCTTAACAAAACAATTTCGTTAGAGCTGGGAGACATCACACTATCACGGTCCACATATGGCATGTATAGCTAGACTCTTACTCTCGCTAGGTTAGTCTTAATACTGACTAAACCATAGCTCTGATACCACTAAATGTAAAACCCCATACCCGAGTCTGAGGCCAAGACCGGATACGAGACATTACTATGCTTGAATTTTCTTAAACATGTACTTACGGGCTATAAAATTTCGTTCCAAATTAAAAACTTCTCTTTCTTAGTCAAATCAGACATTTCATGGGCCTAAGAGGCCTCAGACTTACGTCCCAAAACTTTCGAAACTCATCTGGAAACTTTCTCTCGAAAGCGGGGTCACACGTCAGGTGTGACTTGGGACACGCCGTGCACCCCAAAACATGCCCGTGTCTTTCACCCGTGGAGGATCTTGGCAAAATCCACACGGCTGGACACGCGCGTGGCCCACGGCTGTGTGCCAAACTTGGCATTCGACTTATCACACGCGATGCGTAAACACGCCCGTGTGCGACAGCCGTGTGACAATTGAATTTCTAAGTGTCAAGTGCAAACTTTACATGGCCTTCGCACACGCCCATGTGCCAACCGTGTGTATCACACGGCCTGAAAAAACGGCCGTGTGACCAGCCCGTGGTCTAATCTGACTTAAGATACTAAGGTGCAGGAGACACACGGCCTAGACACACGCCCGTGTGTCTATCCGTGTGGGCACTTAGAGGCTATCTTACCAAGCCTTTTACCTCTCCCGTTTGCATACATTCATATACTACTTCAAAACATTCTCAAATCATCAATTAAAACACATGAATTAACACATTTAATCATTAAAGAGATAGACTCTTTATCCCATACACTAGGGAGAACTACTCCCAATACAAATACAACCAACTTAAGCCATCATCTATGGTCATACACAACCAACTCTAGATTCTCATAGGCCAATATAATTTGGCTACATCGGTTAGAACTCAATCAACTTTAAAACAATCCCTATACATGCCATGACTCATAAGGATTTGATACCTCATACCAAGGGTCTGCTCGATAGTGTGAAAACATCTCCGGCGGCCTCCAACCCGAGCTAATTAAAATAACCTATAAGAGATGAGAAAAATAAGGGAGTAAGCAATAATGCTTAGTAAGTTCATATGCATAATCTGACAATTTTTGACATTCATTGAATATACATAATTACAAAGTATCATAAAGAGTGCCTCTCATAAACTCATGGTTACTTGCTCAAATATTCTTGAAACTTATTCAATCTCTTACCACATTCTTACCATGTCACAAGCCAATTGCTCGTTCAATAAGCATACATTCTGCCACCGATCACCACATGATCATATAAAACAACACATCAAGCATTTTAAATAAGCCGCTCATGCTACTAATATCTCGATGGTTTCGCACTTAGCCCACCATTGAATCTCTAATAGGGTGGTATCGCACACAGCCCACCAATCATTTATACTTATGGTGATTTCGCACTTAGCACACCAATCGTTTATACTTACGGTGGTTTCGCACTTAGCCCACCTTTCATTTTACATTCATGGATAGTAATCCACATGTATATCTCTATTTCAAATATTCATCCGAGAACATTCTCACACGCTTCTATTCTTACTTAACTTTCTATGATACTCGTTTGCATTCACACAATACATTAATAAATCTATCTCATGCAACTAAGGTGTATTAAATACACATAACCCACTAAGGGTTAATCATATACTGAATCCATATCAATTCAATTCTAACACACACTTGTGCTTTTCGTGGTACAAGCACATACTTTCTTTCTTTCAACATATACGTTGAATCACTCAAGTCATTAAATAACTCTCTTGAGTCTCATACTCATAATGTCACATAGAATTTATACCCCAATAGGGTCTTACTTGTATTAACATGTCGATGCCATGTCCCTGACATGGTCTTATACGAATTCTTACATCGAGGCCATATTCCAATATGGTCTTACACGAGGCCTTAACTATCATCATATCATTCTACATACATTTCCCATTACTCTTAGATTCAATTCTTTTGACCTCTCATTAAAAATATTTCATACATTCATAGAGTAAATATACATTCCATACAACATTGGAACATTAAAATTTACTCATACGTAATTGCAACATTTGCACATTAACTTACCTCGATGTCGAAAGGGCCAAAGGGGACCTTTTTGCCCACATTTCTCTTTTCATCCGTTCTAGGTCCGAAACTCATTTTCTTTGATCTAGAAAAATGAAATTTACTAATTTAATCATTTATAAATCATATTACACCATAATATACACTTTAGGCAAAAATGACTATTTTGCCCCTACACTTTGGCAAAATTACGATTTTGCCCCTAGGCTCGTAAATAAATTTTCATCTCAATTTATAATTAAGCAAGCCTAACTGAACATTTATTCCTCTTACAACTATCCACAATTCCATCTATTTCATGCCTTAATGAACAAATTACAACTTTTGCATTTTAGTCCCAATTAGGTGTTTTCATAACAACACCTTTCACAAAAGTTGTTTCTCATCATCCTATCATTCATTTTCTTCCATTAAAACTCATCAAACAACATAAACTCTATCATGGTAAGTCCCTAGACTTTCAACCATATTGCAAACTAGTCCTCCCATTAGCTAGCTTAAGCTTTGGGGACTCCAAAATGAAATTTTCATAAAAAATAAGCATCAAAATCACTTACTTGAATGGAGCAAAGCTTGCTGAAATTTGAAGCTTTCAAACCCCTCCCATGGCTGATATTTTCGGTTGAAGGAGAGAAGAAATAAAAAGATGATAGCTTTTGCTTATATCATCTTATTTTATTTATTTTTCCAACTAATATCACCAAATTTCAATCAAAATAAATGCTCTTGTCCCCTTTGCATATTATGGCCGGCCAACACACTTAAACAAGGCCAAATTGCACATTTGGTACCCTCAATTTATAATCTATAGGTATTTTGCACGTCTAGCAATTAAAATAGAACTTTTGCACTTTATGCGATTTAGTCCTTTTTTACAATTTAGCTAGAAATCGCTAGAATTAAGGCACCAAAATTTTCATGCATCCTTAGAAACATGTTATAACATATAATATAACATGAGAATAATTTTCTCTAACCTCAAATTAGTGATTTCGAGATCACTGTTCCGACTAGCCCCTAAATCGGGCAGTTACATATGTAACCGAAGCTACCACTTTTATGTAGTCGAAGCTACCACTGAAATGTACCCGGAGCTACCACTGATATGTAGCTGGAGCTACCACTGATATGTAGCTGGAGCTACCACTGATATGTAGCCGGAGCTACCACTGATATGTAGCCAGAGTTACCATTTATATGTAGCCGGAGCTACCACTGATATGTAGCCGAAGCTACCACTGATATGTAACCGGAGCTACCACTTATCACTAAAGTATTCCTAAGGTTCAACCGGGATTTCACTTATTTGTTCAGTATCACTTATACATACAATTTCATTTCTCAAATCAATACACATTTCACATACTAATTTTGCAACTATCAAATATTCGTAATGACAATCATAATATCACATGTATAACCATTTAACAATACATAAATTTATTTAAACATAATAGTGCATTATTTACACATAAATGTTATTTACGCTTGACATCACTTTCTCATATAAAATATCATCAACATAAACTTTAATACAATCATGGCAAGATAGATTCTCAAGTACAATAACAATGAAATCAATATCATGCTCATTTAATCACACGGACTTACCTCAAATGCCGAAACGACTAATTTTCCCGACTTAGCTCACAACTTCGTTCTTCCCCAATCTTAGTCCAAATTTCATGCTTTCTTGATCTAACACGTCAAATTAACACTCATTTAATACATTTTATCAACACACTAATCAATTCAATTCACATATCAAATTTTCTCAAATTTACAATTTTGCCCCCTAACTTTTCAAAAATTACACTTTTACCCCCAAACTCGTAAAATAATTTTTATTAAATTTTATTATGTTTCATTACATGCTGAAAATTTTTATCTTCTATGGCAACATCAAATTCTTGCTCTAACATGCACTTATGTACATTAGGCATTTTTGCCAATTATGTCGTTTTACTAGTTTTCACTTAAAATCGCTTAGTAAAAGTTGTTTAACATAATTCTAAGCTTCATATTCTGCCATAAAACATCAAAATAAACACATTTCACCTATGGGTATTTTTCCAAATATGAACCCTAGGTTAAATTATTGCTAAAATAAGCTAAATCAAGTTACCGAGACTCCAAAAACGTAAAGAACATGAAAAACGGGGCTAAAATGGACTTACCATGAAGCTTGGAAAGCTTGAAAACCCTATCCATGGCTTCCCCCATGTTAAATTCGGCCTAATCTTGAAGATGGACAAATTTGGCATTTAAATTTTGTTTTTAATTCATTTAATTCACTAAATTACCAAATTGCCTCTAAAAAAAATCTTTTGAAACATACCCATCCATGTCCATTTTTGTCCACCAACTTAACCAATGGTCTAATTATCATTTAAGGACCTTCAATTTAAATTTTCATAACAATTGAACACCTCTAACATGTAGAACTCAACTTTTGCACTTTTTACAATTTAGTCCTTTTGACTAAATTGAGTGCTCAAACGTCGAAATTAGTGAACGAAATTTTTACAAAATCTTTCCGTAAAATTGTAAACCATAAAAATAGAATAAAAATAGAATTTTTCTCATCGAATTTGTGGTCTCGAAACTACTATTCCGACTAGACCCAAATTTGGGCTGTTACAACTCTCCCCCTTTAGGATTTTTGTCCCCAAAAATATTACCGGAATGAAGTAATATCTTTCTCACGATTTCCAACATCACTAAATAACCCTTTTCAAGACGATACTTTTAGAAACACTCTATCATTGATCTAAATCCCAATATAACTCAGTCAATTCTGTCAAATAAAGAATCGATACATACTGAAATAATTATGCTAATTTCGTCAAACGCTCGGAAACAATCTACTAGCATTTCTCTTGATCTGAAGATTGAGGAAAATCCGATTCGAATTTCACAATAGTCCTGTCTCATTATCATTTTAATATTATCACTACATTACTAATCTTGAATACACTTAACATTCAACTTAATCACATCGACAAATCAACATCGAATCTGAGTTAGAAGTACGAGTTCATATTTGTATGCTCAAAACATTTGCTTCAAATCACTGTACTTATTTATTACTCCTTGAACGGATAAACCAAATATTACTACTATAAATTCTAAACAGAATTCTCTGCATAAATCCGGAATTACACAGTACATGAAGTCCACCTCAGAATAATAATAATAATAATAATAATCAAGTCCAACTTAAAGTTCAGAATCAAAAGTTGATCCTCACTGTACTTATTTAGCTGATCACCCACTAACACATCCTGAGTTTCTCAAATTTGCAAGTATATATCACTTTAGCTTTTTACTTTACTAAAATTAAACTATCATTTAATATGATCCATCTGAAAACATGTACCATTACTCTACTTTCTAGCAGATAAACACATTCTAGTCCATTCACTAGTGCATCACTAAGAAATCATAATTCCATTGCTCAATTCAAACTAAACTAAGAACTAAAGCTTCAGTTAATCATACCTCCAACTGCTTCAACTTTGCTAGCATGCCCAAATTGTTCAAACTTTCACAATTGGAATAACTTTATAAATAGAACAACTTTAATTCAGAATAACATCACCTATTTAAGATAAATCCAATAGGTATTAACTCAGACGAAACATAACATCTTACTTGAGCTCATTGAAAAATATCATAATTACCCGAGGAAACAAAATCATTATATCATTTGAATTTGACTGTCCCAATTCACACTTTTGTCGATCTCGATTCAATGATAAATCACACTTAATAAGTTAAACAATAAGGATGGAAAGGAAAACCAAGATAATGAAATCCAAGATACAAGACCATACTGAATGTCTGAGAACACCATTCATACGAAATAATAGAAATCTCGATGATTACGTAAAGAAAACCGAAGAGAAAGAAACACAGTTCATATGTCACGAAATCGATTGTATCGAAATAAGATATATTCCATACACATATAAACATAACAATAGCGGAAGAAGCAGAAGATCAATTTCATGTAAGCTCACTATCAACTTTTATCTCAGTCTTAACGGAATTGAATTCCAATAGAAGATAGTGGAATGCTGATCATATATAAATCAGACTAACGATACTTTCATCATAAAACAAACAATCATAATTGTCTCTGCAAATATATGAAAACATACAATACCCAGAAGAGATAGTCGTAAATTGCTCAACTGTGACTGTCATACTTAAACATCTTCACATTTCAACATCATTCTTCTGCCTAATTCTGCCCTCACTAATTTCCACATTATTCCTTTCACTAAAGAAAATCAGTTCAGAAAAATTTTAATTAATACATCCTTTCGGTATCGTATCCGAATAAATCGATTTATCAAAGTTAACTTCTTTACTAATTATGATATTGTATAAACCAAATAATTCTTGGGTCAATCTAATATCTTTCTAACTCTGTCCTTCACTTGTCAACCATTTTCAGTCTCTGATCATATCTATAGTTATTCTATCACTGAACTCTTTGATTCCACACTTAGGAACTTAATCAACATGATTCTCATGAATTTCCGTTATAAACACCTTATCGGTAAGGGGGTGAGGTCGTACAGCCTCTAACTCGATTCTCACATATTTATACATATGACACATCTTTCATTATCAACATATGTCATTATAATTATACTATCCACTTCAAGAAATTTATCATTCATATTTGTCACATACAAAATTTCCAATCATCTCGTTCAAACAAGTGCACTCATTCATACATTCTATGAAATTTAAATAACTTTACTTATCACATTCACTAATCAGTTTTAGTCAGCATGCAACAGCATATGAAGGCCAAACAAATATGAATAAGCATATCACTATATAAACTTTCATTTCACACATTATCACATATGCACATTACGAATTCTTATTCATACCTTTCCGAGTTTAACTCATCATAACTACACTTTATTCAAATACTTCAGTAGCACTATCAAGTGCTCGGATATAGCTGTAACACCCCAAACCCGGTCAATACGCCACGACCGAATCTGGTATGTCACTAAGGAAAATATTTTTGAATGAATCGACTTAACAATTAAATTTTGTGAAAAACTCTTTGAAATTCTTTATTTGTCGAAAATAAGTTAAAACTGAGATTTACTTTGAATTACATAAAACCTTAAAACTTAGTTGATAAATCATAGGATAGAAAACATTTGTTTCTTTTTAAGAAAATTTGAAATATCACTTTGAAAATCCGTTTGCAATTGAGTATAGAAACTTGAATTTTGGAAATCACTTAACTTGTAATTTTTCTATCGAACTATTCATATTACCCGATGGTAAGATTGTTAAAACCATTGCGAGTTTTTAGTTTAGAAAACTTTGAGCTCAATTATTAGATTAACCAAGTGACATGCTTAAACATGTTTAGAATAAATCTCAAAGCATATAAATAATCCAAAACCATAATTAAACAGCCCTTATTACAAATCCATAAAATATGAAAACCAAATTAAAATAAAGTACCCAAATGGAAGTTCATGTAAAACCAAACTTTATTGCATGGCCTCCTCGAGTTCATCCAGGCTCCAAATCCGCGATCTCACGAATCACTGAAAAGATAAGGGAGAAGGTGAGTCACCAAGACTCAAAGTGCATATTCCCTCTCAGGGTAAATACCACATACTTACACAAATTATAACAAAGCAACATATATGTATAATGCACCCAACCTAGCCATCCATAACTCCTTTTCTACCCGTGTGGTACCAAACCAGCTGGTGGTGCCAAACCACTGGTGTCCAAAGACACAAATGTGATACCAAATCACTTTGGTGACCGTAGTCACGAATAATCCATCTGTGGGGCCAACCCACGTGTGATACCAAATCACCGCGCGGGCGATCCCATATCTCAAAAGTGGGGCCAACCCACGGTGGAATTAACCACGGGGACAAGTCGCTATGAGGTGCCAAACCTCGGTGTCAGAAGACACGAATGTGATACCAAATCACCGGTGGTGCCAAACCAGCGGTGTCCAAGACACGAATCATCAAGTTGTGGGGCCAACCCACGTGTGATACCAAATCAGCGAGCGATCCCATATCTCAAAAGTGGGGCCAACCCACGGTGGAATTAACCACGGGGACAAGTCGCTATGAGGTGCCAAACCTCGGTGTCAGAAGACACGAATGTGATACCAAATCACCAGTGGTGCCAAACCACCGGTGGTGCCAAACCAACGGTGTCAGAAGACACGAATCATCAATCTTCCCCTCCTCTCATATTGCCCATACCAATGCAATAGATAGACAAATCATGTCAATAAACTTTGATATGTATCTCGTAATGAATATATCATAAATCGTAGATCATGATTTCAATCCACATGTATTAACAACATATTGAAAGCGGACTTACCCGAATCCTCATTCATACCATCATGGTATCATATCCAGATCTCATCGATTTACCCACTTCATAATATGATTAGTTATAACACACAAATATACATATATAAACCAAGTTATAAAGTGTGTAAGATACACACCTTTCACCAACGCAATACTAAAATCCAAAGATCCGCTCTACCGCACTAGATCACCTTGCCCCTACATTCGGCCAATACTTAAATCATTACTATAGACCATTCGTCCAACCACAATCCTTATCCACCATAGCCTTTGGCTTTACATCCATTAAAGAATAATGAATCGACAAGATTTCTTACCACTTGACTTACCAACCTTTGATCGCTAGAGAAAACTTAGATCGATTGCTTTCGAAGTCCCAAAAAGCCTAAATGAATAATCTATTCCTATAATGGTTAGAACCTTGCTAACAATGCCCAAAGATTCGGCTTTTGTCCACAAGAAAATGACTTAGAAAAGAGAAAAGAAATAATAATAAAATCGGCCATGAACACTTACCTATTACCAAAACCGATTGAAGAAATCAAATGAAGTCCTACCCTTGAATATTCGGCCAAAAAATAAATCAAAAGAATATGAGAGTTTTGGCTATAAAAAGAGAAGAAGAAATAAAATGTAAATGGGTGTTTTAACTTTGAGTAAATGAAAAAGAAATGGGATTTGAGATGAAGAATGATTCGGCCAAGAGAGTGTAAAGGAAAATGTGATTTGAATAATATTGAAAGAAAGAAAAAGAGAGAGATGTGGGAGAGATTGGCCAAACACTTCTTTGCCAAAAGAAAGTGCACAAAAATGCACAAAGATAGATTGTAGTTTCGGTTTCAAAAGAGCAAATGAAAGAAAGGAAAATGGTATGATTTGATTCAACAAAATGAGGCTAAAATCAAAAGCAAAATGCACCAAAATGCACAAGACACATTCGGCCAAGGAGGAAAGTTTTTGGAGAGGAAAAAAACAATTGCAAAAGATGTTCAAATGACAAAAATTGGCCAACTATCCCCCAAGCTACCTATCACATTCGGCCACCCCCTTAGACACCCATGCAGTCCACATACATCCACTAAAGGCCTAGGAATACCTTCCAAAACATCATCCTAAAACCAAGCCTTATGTCTCCCCAACCTTCCATAACCTTAAGATTCTTATCCCCAATTTCAAGCTTTCCTTAAACAAAAATTCAACTTGCCAAAAGATGAAAGTCCAAACTATCATAAACAATGGTTGACCGTCCATAAATGCTAGGATTCAAAAATAAGCCTTCAAAATGCTAAACATGCTACTCGAACCTCTAACCTCAAGCAACCTTTCAAGCTCCTTAACCATCTTGCCACTTACTCCTCTTGTGCTTTAATTAAGACTTAAATTAACTTAAGTGCTAAGCCCACTTAATCCACTTCATTAAATAAACCATACTAAAAATTATTCTAGCTTCCTTAATAAAATCAAGCCTTCATAAGACTATGCTAACACACAAAATTCATACCCGAGCCAACATAAATAATACTCAAATTTTGGGATGTTACAATAGCTCGGTTGGAGAGTACTATTGTTTTAACAAGATGGTCCTCAATCGCGTCGGAAAACATCACACTATCACATATTGGTGGCATGTATAACTAGACTCTCACACTTACTATGTTAGTCCGAGAACAGACTAAACCATAGCTCTGATACCACTAAATGTAACACCCCTTACCCACATCCAACACCGAAACAGAGTACGAGGCATTACCAGACTATAACATACACATTCATGCAATACCACGTCTAGATTTCATATTTCACCCTCATAAGACTTGTTATTTTGATGACCACTTTTACCATTATAATATGGTTACCAAATTATCCATCAAGCACTCATGTCATATTACTAACCATGCATGGCAAACAAACATAATCACATTATAAACATTAAGATATGACATGAATAACTCGGCTTACAAGCCATAATCAATATAAGCCACATCTCATGGCCATATGCATATAACTTAATATAAACCTACACATTTGGCCAAAGCAAAATAATGCATGTCAATCAACTAAATCCCTATACATGCCACTCACTTGAAATTTCTAATATATGCTTCATTATACCAAAGGTAGCGACTTGATAGTGTGATGCTGCCTCCGACGATCTCCAACCCCAAGCTAACCTGAAAACACTAAAGGAAAGGAAGGGAGGGAGTAAGCTTTATAATAGAAATTTTAGAAACACTAGAATAGAAGATATACAATTTTCAATAGAAGATATTATTAACAATAAATATATTCAAATTACATTGCATAATGAATATAAAACATATTCTTTACATGCTTTATTAGATACAGGAGCTACAACCAGTAGTTGTAAAAAGAATGCTATTCCAGAAAAATATTGGAAACCTGTAAAAAAGACAATAAAAATTAATGGAGTAGATAGTAATAAAACCAATATCTATTATAAAGCAAAAAATATACCAATCTACATAACTAATGTTAGATTTATAATTCCAAAAATATTATGTTTTCCTAATATGTATGGTGATATTTTATTGGGAAATAATTTTATAAATCAATATTTACCATTTTCTATTAATAAAAAATCAGTTATGTTATCTATAGAAAAACTTCTATAGAAATCCCATTAGTAGAAAATTCTAAATTTATTTGTACTAATGATTGCTGATTTTCTTAGCAGGCCTTATGGATAGAGGTAAAAAACCTCTAGAAAAAGTTGGAGAATGGAAATTCTAGAAATTCTAGAATGAACAAAAAAGAGAAAAAATTAAAAAGCAAGAAAAATATGACTTCCAATCCTATAAAACACTTATAGAACATTGGAAAAATCAATTTTCTAAAACAGAAGATAAGAATGAACAAGTAGAATATTTAAAATTAATAGAAAAAACTAATAGTCCTCATTCTAGTCCTGCTTTTATGGTAAGAAACCATGCAGAAATAAAGAGAGGAAAAGCTAGAATGGTTATTAATTATAAAAGATTTATAATATTATGTTAATGGTTTATATTCTTACATTAGCATGATTTGCCGAATCTCGATTTCTGATCAAATTTACTAAAATATTTTGCTTGTTTAGCTTGATTTATTAAAACTTCCTAAAACCCTAAACCCTAAACCCTAAACCCTATTAATGTCACTAGTCATAATTCTGATGAAGAAAAAACTTCAACAGAAGAGGATGAAGACATAGAGATTCCTGAACCGATGGATACTGAATAACCAGATCCATATGATTATGAAATACCAATATACATTTAGGAATAATTATGATAACAATTAGAGCTTTATTTAGGAAAGGTCGTGATATTCCTATTATAGCAGTATTATTAGATAAAAGATTTGAGAATCCAATAAAAGCACTTATTGGAGGAATTCAATCTAATTTACATACATGAGTTATAGGATTTAAAGTTAAACCAAATTACTTTATCTCCATAACATACCCTCTAATAAAAGAGTGTCTATGTCTTAGAATTCAGACAAAAAATTCTGATATTAGTGATTTAGCTGAAGATTTAGCAATAAGCTGGACTTCTATTAATGAATATACTAATACAGCAGAAGTAGAAATAAAAGAAATAAATAATAAAATAATTGAGCTTTTTGAGCCTAATAAGTTTACTACAGAAATACAACCAAAATTATTACATCTAAAAGATTTATCAATTCCAAAAGACTGGATAATAGAAAAGGTTAACAATGCAAGTACTTCTAAACCAGTAAGTACTATAGAATATATGTCATCTGGTGACAAGTTATATTTTAAAAATAATCTGATTACTAATACAGATGATAATTTAGTTTTACCCTCTAATGCTCAACCAGAAGAAGAGGAGGATAATATAAGTACTTCGACACCAATAGGTATGAAAACAATTTATCCCCTTGTTTCTCATGGTAATACAACCCAATTTGCATCTTTACTCATATTCCAGTCAAGCTATTTCCTCGAGTCACAGTCACTAAATTATTTATATCTAGAGCTACAGAACTCCAAATTAAGTTCCGCTAATTTTCCTTCAAACTAGACTCATATATCATCTTACCATAAATTTTTCAGAATTTTTGGTTTGGCTAATTAGTACATTTTATTCATTAAATTCTCCCCTGTTACACTGTCCAACGGTTTTGACCTCTCTTCACTAAAAATCAATTATCTCATTGTACAGTTTTTATATGCCGTTCCCACTTGTTTCTAATGAAAATAGACTCATTTAATATTTCAAGAATATAAAATATATCTCATAATTATTTTTTTAAAATTTTTAATGATTTTACAAAGTTGAAACAGGGGATTCCAAAACTCATTCTGACATTGTCTCACTAAAATTCAAATATTTCAGAATATAAAATTCTTTTTCTTACACTGTTTCTTTCATATGAAAATAGACACAATAAGATTCTATATCTTATTCACTTTCTAATTCCATTTCTTCTATTTTTGGTGATTTTTCAAATTCACATAACTGTTGCTGTCTAAACTGTTTTAATGCTAATTTCACTCTTTCATGTTTTCTTTGCATTCACTTCTATTTAAACATACATAACACCAAAGACTTAAGCTTGTAATTAGCATAACAATGATTTCATGAGTATCACTAACATTTTATGTTTTCACAAATATCCAAAGCATCATAAAACAAATATACTAAACATCTTATCTCTCAATTTGATATGGCTCAAAAGCCTAATACATGATTCTCAACCAACTGCATATATCATCAACATAATTACTTATTCCTAAGATTCACTTAAGGTCACTTTTATAATGATAATAACTCATAATAGCATAAGACCAACACTTATAAAATTTACGTACATACCTGTACCATTTGTACATATAATTTCATGCTTACATGCATACCTGCACATTACTTATATATACAATTACATACTTTCTCATCTTATGTATCATCAATTTACCCGTTGAACCATTTGGAATACTAAAGGATACACAGAAATCTTGTACATAAGTGCCACACTGATATGTAGCCGAAGCTACCACTTTTATGTAGCCGAAGCTACCACTGAAATGTAGCCGGAGCTACCACTGATATGTAGACGGAGCTACCACTAATATGTAGCCGGAGTTACCACTGATATGTAGCCAGAGCTACCACTGATATGTAGCCAGAGCTACCACTGATATGTAGCCGAAGTTACCACTGATATGTAGCCGAAGCTACCACTGATATGTAGCTAAAGCTACCACTTATCACTAAAGTATTCCTAAGGTTCAACCGGGATTTCACTTATTTGTTCAGTATCACTTATACATACAATTTCATTTCTCAAATCAATACACATTTCACATACTAATTTTGCAACTATCAAATATTCGTAATGACAATCATAATATCACATGTATAACCATTTAACAACACATAAATTTATTTAAACATAATAGTGCATTATTTACACATAAATGTTATTTACGCTTGACATCACTTTCTCATATACAATATCATCAACATAAACCTTAATACAATCATGGCAAGATAGATTCTCAAGTATAATAACAATGACATCAATATCATGCTTATTTAATCACACGGACTTACCTCAAATGCCGAAACGACTAATTTTCCCGACTTAGCTCACAACTTCGTTCTTCCCCAATCTTAGTCCAAATTTCATGTTTTATTGATCTAACATGTCAAATTAACACTCATTTAATAAATTTTATCAACACACTAATCAATTCAATTCACATATCAAATTTTTTCAAATTTACAATTTTGCCCCCTAACTTTTCAAAAATTACACTTTTACCCCTAAACTCGTAAAATAATTTTTATTCAATTTTATTATGTTTCATTACATGCTGAACATTTTTATCTTCTATGGCAACATCAAATTCTTGCTCTAACATGCACTTATGTACATTAGGTATTTTTGCCAATTATGTTGTTTTACTCGTTTTCACTTAAAATCGCTTAGTAAAAGTTGTTTAACATAATTCTAAGCTTCATATTCTGCCATAAAACATCAAAATAAACACATTTCACCTATGGGTATTTTTCCAAATATGAACCCTAGGTTAAATTATTGCTAGAATAAGCTAAATCACGTTACCGGGACTCCAAAAACGTAAAGAACATGAAAAACGGGGCTAAAATGGACTTAACATGAAGCTTGGAAAGCTTGAAAACCCTATCCACGGCTTCCCCCATGTTAAATTTGGCCTAAGCTTGAAGATGGACAAATTTGGCATTTAAATTTTGTTTTTAATTCATTTAATTCACTAAATTACCAAAATGCCCCTAAAAAAATCTTTTGAAACATACCCATCCATGTCCATTTTTGTCCACCAACTTAACCAATGGTCTAATTATCATTTAAGGACCTTCAATTTAAAATTTCATAACAATTGAATACCTCTAACATGTAGAACTCAACTTTTGCACTTTTTACAATTTAGTCCTTTTGACTAAATTGGGTGCTTAAACGTTGAAATTTTTGAACGAAATTTTTACAAAATCTTTCCGTAAAATTTTAAACCATAAAAATATAATAAAAATAGAATTTTCCTCATCGGATTTGTGGTCTCAAAACCACTGTTCCGATTAGACCCAAATTTGGGCTATTACAGAGAATAAGTATCATTTGCCAAGGATAAATGATTTGTTTGACCAACTGAAGGGAGCTACGGTGTTCTCCAAGATAGACCTAAGGTCTGGCTATTACCAGTTGAGGGTTAAAGAGCAAGATGTGTCGAAAACTGTATTTCGGATGAGGTATGGCCATTATGAGTTTCTTGTCATGCCATTTGGTTTAACGAATGCTCCTGCAATTTTTATGGATTTAATGAACCGAGTCTTTCGACCGTATTTGGACAAGTTTGTAGTTGTCTTTCATCGATGATATACTAATTTATTCTCGGGATGAGAGTGATCATGCAGAGCATCTGAGGATTGTTTTGCAGACTTTAAGAGACAAACAGCTGTATGCTAAATTTAGCAAGAGTGAGTTCTGGCTCCGAGAGGTCGGATTCTTAGGACACATTGTGTCGGGCGATGGTATTAGAGTTGATCCGAGTAAGATCTCGGCCATTATGGTGTGTAAACTGCCGAGAAATATGTCGGAAGTCAGGAGCTTTTTGGGTTTAGTGGGGTACTACAGACGGTTCGTAAGGGGGTTTTCCATTATTGCTACCCCGATGGTGAAACTGTTGCATAAAGATGTCAATTTTGAATGGACTGAGAAATGCCAACAGAGCTTCGAGAGATTGAAAACCTTGTTGACAGAAGCGTCGATTTTAGTGCAACCTGAGTCTGGCAAGGAGTTTGTAGTATATAGTGATGCATCATTTAATGGACTCGGCTATGTGTTGATGCAAGAGGGTAAGGTAGTAGCTTATGCCTCGAGACAGTTAAAACCACATGAGAAGAATTATCATACTCACGACTTGGAGTTGGCTACAATCGTTTTCGCATTAAATATTTGGCGTCATTATTTATATGGTGAGAAGTGTCGAATATTTACCGATCATAAGAGTTTGAAGTACTTAATGGACCAAAAGGATTTGAATTTGCGACAACGGTGATGGCTCGAATTATTGAAGGACTATGAGCTAGTAATTGATTATCATCCGGGGAAAGCAAATGTAGTGGCGGATGCCTTGAGTAGAAAATATATGTATGCTTTGAGGGCCATGAGTACGAGCTTAGCGTTGTTTGATGATGGAGTTATATTGGCCAAGATGAGGGCTAAACCGTTATTTATTCAGCAGATATGTGAAGCTCAAAAGAATGATAATGAGATGCAAGCTAAAAGAACTAAGTGTGAATCGGGAAAAGATTCTACCTTTCGGGTGAGTTCATATGGTTGTTTGATGTTTCACGACAGGATTTGTGTACCTAAAGATGATGAGTTGATCCAAAAATTTTTGCATGAAGCACACAGTGGTCACTTGTCAGTACATCCTGGTAGCACAAAAATGTACAATGATTTGAAGAAATTTTATTGGTGGCCGGGTATGAAAAGAGACATCTCTGATTTTGTGACAAGATGTCTGATCTGTCAACAAGTAAAAGCCGAGCATCAAGTACCTTTGGGATTGCTTCAGCCGGTAATGATTCCCGAGTGGAAGTGGGATCGGATCACCATGGATTTTGTGACGGGGTTGCCTATGACCCCGAAAAAGAATGATGCTATGTGGGTTATTGTTGATAGACAAACAAAGTCGGCTCACTTTATACCGGTGGGGTAGATTATTCGCTTGATAAGCTGGCTGAGTTGTATATAACTGAGGTAGTGAGACTGTAACAGTCCGGTTTATACCCTAGTCGGAACAGTGGTTTTGGAACCACAAATTCGAGTTAGAATAATATTTTAATATTATTTTCTGTGCCTATTTTATGTGATTAAGCATCTGTGAAAGTTTCGAATGAAAATTTGTCTGTTTGTATGCTTAATTTGACAAAAGGACTAAATCGCATAAAGTGTAAAAGTGGCCTTCTAATTGATTAAGTGCCTATTTGATGTGGCTTTTAAATGAGGAGGCCTTATGTGGTAATTAAACCATTTTAAAAGTGAGTGGATGGCATTGGACATTAATAGCCTTAAATCTTATATGTTTTATATGTTTATTCATCAGGTTATTTTGGTAAAAGAATTAATAAATGTTATAATAAAACAAAACATTAAAAAGAAAGCTATTATCTTTGTGTTCATCTTTCTATTGTGCCGAAAATACAAAAGAAAAGAAAGAAATAAACAAGTTTGGGTTCGGCCATTTGAGGGCTTAATTCAAGGTATGTTTTTAATCGGTTTTTGATAATTTCTACGTTTTTGCAATCGTTGTTTCGTATACTTCAAAACCCATGTCTTAATTTTGAGAATTGATGATGTTTTTGAAATGAGACTTTGATGAACTCATGTGATTTTTGATGATTGATGGTGAAAATTGAAAGACATGTGTTTGATTAACAAGTTTTGTATTTGAAGTTTTGTTGAATTTGAGTATTTTGGACTCAATTGAGAAAATAGTATTTTGAGGGACTAAATTGTGAAATAAATGAAATGTATGGACTTGTATGAGCTTCATGAACATTTGGCTAAGCATGGGTATATGATAATTTGATGTATTTTTATGATTTTGTGAATTAGGGACTAAAATGTCCAAATGTGAAAATGTTAGGGCTAATTTGTAAATTTCCCTAAATATGTGTTCTTGGATTGAATTGAATGAATTAGTGAATAAAAGGGTTAAATTTGAATATGTATAGATCAAGAACCGAAGAAAACAGACTTAGATCGTGGGAAATCGAAAGAATCGAGTAGCCGTATCCATTTCCGTTAAATCGAACTCGAGGTAAGTCGATATACAAATAAATGTATTTGAATTGACTTATTTGTGAATATATGAAATTTGAATTGCTATGAGTCATACTTGAAATGATGAATATATGGATTCCAAGAAAATATCGAGAGATGGTTAATGTCCGAGAAAACCCGTCTGAACCTAGGAATAGGTAGGATAGTACATGTCATGACATAGGTGTCCGTTATGTGATATCATGTAAGACCACGTCTGGGGTGTTGGTATTGATTCGAGAGTCCATGTAAGACCACGTCTGGGATGTTGGCATCGATATGCGATTTACGTGTAAGACCATGTCTAGGACATTGGCATCGTATTTGATTCGTGTAAGACCCTGTCTAGGATAGTGGCATCGATATCTATTTACATGTAAGACCACGTCTTGGACGTTGGCATTGTACGACTATTCCGAGCACTCTAAGTATCCTATTTAGTTCCGAACGGTTCAACGGGCAAGTCTGAGTAATGAACGACTATGTGAGTTGTATATCCGATTCAGGTACGTTTGAAAAAGTACACTATGTGTGTATAAAAAGGTAAGTGTTTATATCAACTTACTAAGATGAACTTGTGTATGAAAATGATGAGATAATATTTGAATATATAATTGAATGAGTTATGTGAATATGTGATAATTGAGTTGAGAATTATGGCAAGCTATGACTAAGCAAATAGGTCAAAGAATATGTGATGAATTTGCATTGAGAAAACATTAATGTCATTGTATCAATATGGTTATGAGTATTTTATGCTAAGTTTATTTGTATATGGCTTACTAAGCTTTTGGAAAGCTTACTCTGTGTGTGTGTTTACTCTGTAACAGATCGTCAAAGCTACTGAAGGCTCGGGGACCGTCAAGGATCGTCATCACACTACTCCAACTTGTTTGGTATTTTGAAAATGTGAATATAGCTAAATATGGCATGTATAGGCTAGTCATTTGGTATAAGTTGAGATATGAAATTAGCCATGTGATGTGGCTAGTTAAATGTTGATAATATGCATTTGTGAATGTAGTATATGATGTTGGTTTTGATATGATTCCACAACTATGAAATGGTCAAGTTATGGTAAGCCCATGGATGAAATTTGAGTCTGTATGTTTGATCAAAGAAATGGTTATATGAAAGGTAAATGTGGATGAATCATGCTTGAATATATATATGTGTTTTAGTTGTGCAAATTGGCATGAATGGAAATGAAATTGAAAGTGGAGATTTGATGATTATTTGGCATATCTTTAGATGTCAATTGTGCATGAAATGATCTGGTATATTGCTTGTAGGGATGACCCAAGTGTGGATGGCATTTTGGCCTTGCAAATGGCCTATTTTACATACATGGCCAAGAGACACAGGCGTGTGTCTCTTCCGTGTGGCTCAAGGGCCACTTCGAAGTGTGCCTGAGTAGGTTACACGGCCGTGGCACACGGACGTGCTTGGTGGCCGTGTGAACAAGTCAGTAGCTAGCCTAATTTTACACGGCCATGGCACACGGGCGTGTCTGGTGGCTGTGTGGATAAGTCAGTATACATGCTCTATTTTGGCACGGCCAGGATACATGGGTGTGTCTAGTAGCCGTGGGAGGCACACGGCCTGACTGCACGGGCGTGTGACCTCTGCAGTGCTAAAAAGGTTTTAAATTTCTAAAAATTTTCATATGTGTTCGGTTTAGTCCCGACCCCATTCTAAAGCATGATTAAGGTCTCATGGACCTATAAAAGGGACACTTTGATTGCGATTGATGAATTGTATTATGAAATGTCTGTAAAAGTTTCTGATCTGTCTGGTAATGCCTTTAACCCTAATCCGGTGATGGATACGGGTTAGGGGTGTTACAGAGACTTCATGGAGTGCCTACATCTATTATCTCGGATAGGGACCTGAGGTTTACTTCGAGGTTCTGGAAGAAGTTGCAAGAAGCCTTGGGTACAAGATTGAGTTTTAGTACCGCGTTCCATCCTCAAACTGACGACCAATCTGAAAGAGTGATTCAAGTTCTTGAGGATATGCTCCGATGTTGTATGATAGAGTTCGAAGGTATTTGGAAAAGATACCTACCTTTGGTTGAGTTTGCCTACAACAACAGCTATCAATCGAGTATACAGATGGCACCGTACGAAGCCTTGTATGGTTGCAAGTGTCGAACTCCCTTATATTGGATCGAGCTTAGTGAGAAGCAAATTCATGGGGTCGATCTAGTTAAAGAGACTGAGGAGAAAGTGAAATTGATCTGTGATAGCCTGAAAATTGCTTCGGATCGACAAAAGTCGTAAGCATATTTGAAAAGGAAAGAAATCGAGTTTCAAGTGGGCGACAAAGTATTTCTGAAAGTATCCCCGTGGAAGAAAATATTGAGATTTGGTAAAAAGGGCAAATTGATTCCGCGATTCATAGGGCCGTATGAGATTACCGAAAGTATTGGGCCAGTGGCATACCGATTGGCTTTGCCGGTAGAGTTAGAGAAAATACACAATGTGTTTCATGTATCGATGTTACAGCGATATCGTTCCGATCCTTCGCATGTGATTCATTTATCAGAAATTGAGATACGAGTCGACATGACTTATGAAGAGGAGCCAATTAAGATAATGGCTCGGGAGGTTAAACAGTTAAGAAATAAGAGCATAGCTTTAGTAAAAGTGTTGTGGCAAAAACACGGTGTGGAAGAGGCTATGTGGGAACCAGAAGAAGCCATGAGAGAGCAATATCCAAATCTTTTTACCGGTAAGATTTTCGGGGATGAAAATCTCTAAAGGAGGAGAGAGTTGTAACAGCCCGATTTTGGGGCTAGTCGGAATAGTGGTTTCGAGACCACTAAATCGAGGTTGAGGAAAATTATTTTGATTTTATTTTATGTGTTATGGCATTGATATATGGCTATATGAAAATTTTGGTGCTTTAATTTTAGCGATAGCATGCTAAATTGTGAAAAAGGACTAAATCGCATAAAGTGTGAAAGTTCTATTTTTCAAGGTAGAGGTGTTTAATAGCCATAGAATATTAAATTGGAGGTCTTTAAAGTGTAATTAGGCCACTAAGGAAGTGTTGGCCGGCCATAGAGTCTAGGGAGACAAAGGCATTTAATTTGGTCAAAATTTGGTGATAGTTGGTGACTAAATGAATAAAATAAAATTAGTAAAAGAAAAGCTATCATCTTTTTCATTTCTCTTCCTCTCCTACTGAAAATTTCATCAAGAAATAAGGGTTTTGAAGCTCAAACTTTCAGCCAACATATTCTCTAGCAAGTAAGTGGTTTTAGAGGTCTTTCTTGATGATTTTTGTATTTTTGGAGTCCCCAAAGCTTAAGCTAGCTAATGAGGGGACTAATTTGCCAAATGGTTGAAGGTTTAGGGACTTTCCATGAGAGATTTTATGTTGTTAACTGAGTTTTTATAGGAGAAAATGAATGTTAGTGAGATGAGAAACAACTTTTGTGAAAGGTGTTAGCATGAAAACACCTAAATAGGACTTGAATGCAAAGATTGGAAATGTGTAATAAATGCATGAAATAAATGGTTTTGTGAGTTTTTGTAAGAGGAATAAATGTTCAGCTAGGCTTTTTTAATGAGAAAATGTGATGAAAAATGATTTACGAGCCTAGGGGCAAAATCGTAATTTTGCCATAGTACAAGGGTAAAATGGTCATTTTTGCCTAAGTAGAGATTATGATGTATTATGATTATAAAAAGATTGAATGAGTGAATTTTGTTGTTATAGACCAAGAAGAGCGTGGAATCAACCTTGACCGAGGAAAAGGCAAGGTTACGGAATAGACCGTTAATTAACGCATTTTGCACCGAGGTAAGTTTATGTGTAAACCATTAATTTTGAATATACATGTTGATAATAATTGGTGCAATGTGTGAATAGAACTATTCTTGATTGAGATGAATTGAATTCAATAGATATTGAGTAAATCCCGTGTGAGTTTAATTATAGATTAATGGTGGGCTATGTGTGATACCACCGTAAATACTCTTCGTGGTGGGCTAAGTGCGATACCACCTTACTATTCATTTACAATGGGCTGTGTGCTATACCATTGTTTATAATATCATTTGGTGGGCTAAGTGCGATACCACCGTAATTATTCTCATTGGTGGGCTATGTGCGATACCACCCTATTTATAGTTTAATGGTGGGCTATGTGCGAAACCACCGAGTGTTGGTATTATTTCAATGGTTTATTGAGGAATTGTTTAAGTGTTTGTTTCATGTGGCTTTTTGGTGATAAGTGCAGGGAAAGTATGTCATTAACAGTGAGCATTATGTTCGTTATATGGTTGGAATGTGGTAAGAGATGAATTGAGTAAGCATGAGTATAGATTGAGGATTGATCTTGCTTAGTACATATTGCTATTTATTGACTAGCATGTGCTATGATATTTATTGTTTACATGTAAACTTACTAAGCTTTAAAGCTTACTCCCTCTCTTTTTCCCTTGTTTTATAGTATCAAAGAGCCGGGTCGAGATACGAAGATAATTAGAAGATCACCCTCACTATCAGCTCATCTCGGTATATCTAGAGCTAGCATTTTGAGTATGGCATGTATAGAGGCTAGACTTAGTGAAATGTTTTGTTGTTTGAGCCAAATGTGTGATGGCTCCTTTAATGATGAACTCTTTTGTATATAGCCATAGATAATGGATTACTATTTCTAATTTATGAAAAGATGAGGTTATTCATGATAATGTATGTTGCATAATTGAGTTGCTTAGTGATTAGTTGAATGGATTTATGTTGTGAGAGTTTAGGGTGATAAAAGGGAACTTGGCAAATAGCCTTGTTCTTGTCCACACGGCTAGGCACATGGGTATGTGTCTAGGCCATGTGTGACACACGGACAACCCCATGGGTGTGTGGCTAGGCCGTGTGTCCCCTGCATGTTAGTTTTACAAGTCAGTAAGCTCAGTAGTAAACACACGGACAGAGACACGGCCGTGTGGAAGGCACGGCCAGGGACATGGGCGTGTGCCCAGGCCGTGTGATGCAAGTCAGAGGCGACCATGGGCCAGACACACGGGCGTGTGATAGGCCGTGTGATGCAAGTTAGTGTCGACCACGGGTGTCGAACACGGGCGTGTGTTATATGACACGAGCGTGCCCCTCCCCCCACACGGGCGTGTGGCCCTAACATAGCAAAATTTTTATAAGTTTTCAGAAGTTCCCGGTTTGATTCCGAGGTCCTCCATTTGCATGATTAAATCTCGTAGGCCCATAATAAGAATGTTAAGAATGTGAATGTAAAGTTTTAAATTGGAAAGGAAACTTGATAGCCCAGTGTTGTATGTTTAAGCGAGATAAGACCGGTAATGCCTCGTACACGGTTTCGATGTCGAATACGGGTAAGGGGTGTTACATGATATGTTTGAATGGTCAATTTGGTATGCTTGTGTGTGATATTGGCATGAAATGTTGCTTTGAAATTGGTGAAACTTATGTTATTTTGATACCTTGATGGTTGGCATTTATAAGATCAAATTGATGTATAGTTTGTGGCTAAAGTGGTAAATGTTGGCACGGTTGCAAAATGATCATTTATGGCATGTTTTGATATAGAATTTAAATTAAATATATTCAGTTGAATTATGACCATTTGGACATTAATTTGGTATGTATATATATTGGTTGTTGGAACCATTTGAAAATGGCTAGACGGGTAACATTTAAATGGTTGATGCATGTGAGAAGTGGTTCAAATGATATGGTCATTTTGATATGTTTTGATATGGACACAAGTAAATGGATAAATAGTTAAATATGCACATATTTAGGTATGTTTAATGTATGTGTTTGAGGTGCCTTTATGGCATATTGGATGAATGGAATTTGGTCATTTGAAAGTTGTTATTTTATGCATGGTTGAACATGTTTTGATACCTTGGTCATATGTGTGAATGGCTTGTTTAGGTGTGCTTGAATTGGGTGAAAGAAATGGCTTGAATTTGGCCTATTTCTTGTCCACACGGCCTAAGACACGGGCGTGTGTCTCAGCCGTGTGTGACACACGGCCATGTGACACAGTCGTGTGTCCCTTGTATATATTTTAAAGGTTGTATTTTGAGAGTTACACGGCCTGGCACACGGGCGTGTGGCTTGACCGTGTGAATAATGTCAGAGAGTTGCATGGGCACAAACACGGGCTGGGACACGACCGTGTGTCCCTACTTCGAATGTCCATACGGCCTGAGATACGAGCGTGTGTCTCAACCGTGTGAGTCACACGGCCTGGCCATACCGCCGTATGACCCTAGTAGTGTGAATTTTCTAACTTTTTTTCCATGAAGTTTTAAATGTTTCTGATTTAGTCCTGAATTGTTTCTAAAGTGTTTCCAAGGCCTCAAAGGCTCGAATTAGGGACGTTATGCATGTGTATGTTTGGATTTTGCAATGATTATGAAATGTTTGGAATGAACGATTTGAGTGATGGATTTACGGTAATGCTCCGTAACCCAATTCCGGCGATGGATATAGGTTAAGAGTGTTACAGCGATGGTGGTAGGTCCTTCAACTATGGCAACTAGTATAGTCCGTCAGGATAGTAAACAAAGAATTTCCTCTAGGACAAAAAACATGGGGATCATACTTGGAAAGTCCGCGAGTCATGAAGGATGTATTAGTAAAAGTAGAGTTCGTGCTGTGGCTAGAGCAATAATTCACAAAAAAAAAGTGGGTTTGGTGTGTCGAAGGAATATAAACCACCAAAAAAGTGATTGATGCCAAGGTTATGTATCAACCCCGAATATGGTAACAAGAAAAAGAGGCTTATTAGGTATGGAGGTGTTCATTATACACGCATATACTAGTTCGCTAGGGAAGCTGTGGATCCCATACGATTCAAAAAGGTACCGATTAGTCTACAGACGTAATCAGCCGAAGGGTGTGATAGGTCGATCAAGGTATCCCTGATAGGAACTGCATGTCCAATGTTGAATGGCCAGTAGTTTCTGTTAGAAGGAAGTGTGTAACACCCTGATTTAGGGGCTATGCAATTTGAGTATAATTCAGGTGTTGGAAGATTTTTGGGGTGTTTTTGGAGGTGTTTTAAAGTTTTAAGAATGCCCGGATGAAAGGGGAAGGCTTTGGAAAATTTTGGATTTTTAGTGTAAAAGGGGGAAATAGAGGCGGGGAAGGCCTTAAAATAATTTTGGAAGGTTATGGCACAAGAAAGGCATTGGCAAAGTGGCTCAATGCGTTGCTAAAAGAAATTTGGAAGTAGGGCCATTGAGGGCACTGGTTCGAGTTTAGCGGCAACAAAAGTGGCGTTTTATTTTTGTTTTGGGCGTTGGGCTTTGTAAGGCCTTAAAGATATATAGTGAGGAATTCGGACAAGAAAGATGGGTGGTGGAGTGGCTCTCTGCGCGCCACTTAGCGCTGGAGGAGAGCAAGGGCGCAGTTCGAGCGCTGGAGCCGCATGTTGGCGTTTTTATTTTTGTGCGGTTATGGGTTTGAGATAAGAAGGGTTTAAAAATAAATGTTGGGGCTTTATTGCATAAAAATCAAAGTGGCCGAATGGCTGGCGCTACTTGGCTGCTGGCTTCCCCTGTGTCCCGTGTTCGAACACGGGAGGCTGCAGTGGGGTTTTCCTTCTTTTTCTTCTTTGAGTGGAGAAGAGTTGGACGGCACATGGGTTTCTAAAAGGTAAGGATTAAGTTTGTTTTTGTTTTAGATTAATTTTGGAAGAGTGGATTGTTATTATTTTATTTTGTATTTTATTTGAGGAGGTGATATTGGATAAAAGGTGGTTTTATTTTATTTATTTTGAATGTTGGATAAGAGATAAATTAGAGAAGAAAGTGGGATTTGATAAGAAGCATGGTGGTGGCCGAATGAGGGACACCTTGGGGGCTTGTAGTTTCGGTCATGAAGGTTGGGGGGAGTAGCCGAATATTATAAAAGGGTGGTGAGCTTTCTTTTGCTAAATTTTAGCCCTTTTCTTCTACACCTTCACTTTTTTTTCTTCTCAAGCACTACTCACATCAAAAACGCATTTCTTCCTCTACTCGTTCTTTTGGCCAAATCCATCTCTCCTTTTCAATTTCTTTGCTTTTCTTTTCTTTTCCTAACAATAGCCGAAACTCTAGTAAGCCTCATCAAGCATCTTTTCTTTACCATTGTTGTTTTCAAGAGCCGAATACCTCATTACCTTTAAAGCCATTGCCGAATCTCCTAGGATGGTGTTGCCGATCTCTTTCTCTTAATTTCGTCTCAAGTGTAGTGGTAAGTAATCGTCACTCTAAACAATTGGTTTTGAGTTCTTATATTGGTACGTTAAAACCAAGTGATTGGTCTTAGTTTTATAACATGGCCGAATGTCATAGTGCCATTAAGTATGCTCTCTTGTGTGTAAAGAAAGAAAGAAGCATTGAGGAAGTCTCTTGGATTCGATCATCTAAGGTAAGGTGATGGTGAGTATTCGGCCAAAAGGGCCTTTTCATGGGTTGTTGTTGTAGGCCGATTCTAATGGTTTTGTAACAGGGATTTTCGGCAACTCCTTGAGACTATTGGTGTTTCAGGATCCGAGTAAGTGGGTAAGTGATCCTTTGGGTATTCGGCCTTAGGCCATTAGATATGTTCTTGTGTTGACCGATGTTGACTTTGGTTATAGGGCAAATCGACAGAAGCAAAGGAAAGCCTTCGGGATCTCAGTATTTCGGTAAGGATGTTAATAGGTGATCTAGATTCGATATTTGTAGGTTTTGATTGCTTTGTGATTAATCGTGTGGTTACGATTAAGTATCGTCGATGGATGCGAAGTGCGATCAAAGTGGGGAAGGGAAAGCTCCCATCCCAAAGTTCAAGAAGAGATCCGTTTTGGCACAGACGAGATTGGCCACCGGTGTGGGCCAACAACAGAAACGTTAGGCAAATAGCCGTAGTCTCACTAAACGATAGCGTCGAGGATCGAGAGTCTAGAACTCCAAGTAATAAGGTGTGTGGTTAGACCATTGTTTCCGGATTTGTATGATATCTGTTGTGTTATATGTTTACTAATGAATGCAGTGCCATATGTGTAATGGATACCCTAAAGGGTATGATGATGACCAGGTTAGTAGTAAATTGGCTAATATGTGATAATTGATTTTTAATATGTGAGTATGCCTATATTTGTGAATACCATGCACATGCATCATCTCCGCATTATATTGTGTTACATGTGCATGGGTGGGTTTACGAAAGAAGGTGCGGGTGTACTTGAGTACGTGGTTGATGTCGACTTTGTGCTACATCGTGGATTGGCGCCGATCGAGGTCGCGTTGTGGATCTTTGCGATTTAGTTCGCGTGGTTACCTTGATTGATATCGGCTTTATGCCATATCGTGGCTTGATGGGTTGCTATGTGCCCCATCGTGGTTTGATGTTAGCTATACGCTACATCGTGGATGGCATTGGTTGCCTTTTTGGAGGGAAAAGGAGAGGGTGACTCGATAGTCCCCTGGTGTGTGGTAGGCTGGATAAGGGGGTGTGTAGCGGATGGACCTTAGGATTGGGTTGGGTATCATGATTGCATGGTTTCGTTATGAATTGATATGGAAATGGGCCAAGCCCAATATGACTTGTGGATTTGTAACATCCCCAAACCCGGCCTATTCACTACGACCGAATCTGGTTATGTTAGTGAAAATATTTTAGACTTAGAATAAAATAGTAAAAATTTATTTGCTCTTGAAACCATGTTCTTTTGAAATTATAGCCACATGTTTAATAATTCCATAATTGAATAAGTAAGTTATAAAAATATATCCATCGTCACATAGTGTTTCAATTTGAACAAACCATCATAGAGTTGATAATAAAATAATACCAAAAATAATAAAATAAATCCTTATTACAACCATTATTTAAAAGAAATACTTAATATTTAATAAAACTAAAAACAACGCCTTGGCATGGGCCACCATGTGTCCTCTCCGATCCCGGTCCATCTCATGAATCACCCGAAATGTTTGGAAAATAATTGGGTGAGTCACGCACTCGATGCATAACCACAACACATATTTCCATCCGTATGGGCTTGGCCCATACCCCACAAACCATCAAAACAAATCATGCAAGAATGCATCTCACCCCAACCTACTATCCAACCGTGACACCAACCTTAGCGGACTCCTCGCCTAAGGCCGTGGCTAATCCACCGATCACAAACCGAGTGATCCCACATATGTTACCTCGGTGAGACCTGTTTGCACAAGGCCGTGGTGGTGAGCCACCGATCACATCGTGATCCATAAATCTTACCTCGGCATTCTCATTGCCGAGGCCGTGGTGGTGAGCCACCGATCAACCAAAGTGATCCAAATATCGTAATCTGTCACGGTGATGCACATAGCAATCAACCGCCGAGATGGGCACCTAGCCAACACCTCCCTTGAGGTAGCACAAAGCTAACCTCAAGCGCTAATGTAGCTCGAGCTATCATTAGACCACGTACATCCTGTGTACACTTCTTGCTTCTTCAATCCAATCCCATGCCCATGTGTCAATAAATCATGCAAGAATATCATATAGAATGAGTATTTATCACTTATCACTACCACATTGTACATATATAAATGTATATCAAGATTAACTTACCATCACGATTACTCATCACTTATGCCATTATAAACGGCTATTACACATAATACACATATAAACATGTTAGCAAACCAAACCACAGAAATAGTGCGATGATTACGCACCTAAATGATACCAAAACCCGAAACGCTACTTCTGCTTCTGCACCCGCAGACTAACGGACTTACAAAAGGTTCCCAGCGACAGGCTCTTCTTCCCTACAATCGGCCTTGGCATAAAAACAATGAACACTTAGGCCATTCGGCCAAGACAAAAACTATAGCACAAAGAAAACTAACACGCCCTTACCTTGCTAATCAACCTTTAAGGGTAAAATCGTAATTTTACCTACTAAGGGCATTTTCGTAATTTACCCACCAAGGGTATATCGGTAATTTCGTACCTGGAATGGCCTTTCCAAAGGCCCAGTGTCGCTGGAAGCGACCCAACTACCATTTCGGTCGAAATGGACTATTGGGCCTAAAGCCCAATTTTCGGCCATTCGGGCCCACACGCTCGTGTGGCCCACCTAACACAAATCTAGCCACGTTTATGAGATTCACCTAGTCTAGTTCAACATATACTAACCAATCATGCAATTTACTATATTGGGCCCACGGGCCCATTGGGCCCCCTTCGGCCCATCGCGGCCCAAGCAGCCCCAACCCACAAGAATACTACTGATGGCCTCAACTATCGCGTCGAAGCCCCACACGTGCGCTCGCACGCTCGTGTGGCTACTATTGCCGTGGACCGCACTTCCGGCATTTGCCGCTCTACAACTAGAGTAGAGAGAGTTACACACCTGATAGGACTCTGGTGTTAATCCGCGCTCCGACCACTCCTGTGCCCAAACGCCTTCCAAGGTGTGTTTACTCTCCTCCTAGGATGCTCCTTATATAGCTAGCTCTTCACCTTCATTCTTTGTATCTTTCCGATGTGGGATCCCTTCGTCAGTAGAGTTTAAATTCAACTGAAACTCTTGCCGTCCAATCCGCAAAATAAATACTCCATTGCTTGTCATGAGATTCGAACCCAGGCTCCCTTGCAACATAATCCACGCTGCTAGCCACTTGGCCACAAGCTCCTCTTGTGTCTTAAACCATGCGCAACTAAATATAAATCTATAGCCAAATTCTGAGGTCCAAGTAAAAAGAAAACCAAAATGCAAAAGCCAAGACTTGAACCTTGGACCTCCTTCCTTCCCTTGTGGCGTCACTCCCTTGCCTCTTAAGTGACGTCACTTTGCCACTACACCACACACTCCACTTGTGTCATTTCTCCCCACATTTTATTCTTAAGGCCTACCTGCCAACTTCCAGGGTTTTTTTTTTTTTCACCTAAAACCAAAATTTCCCCAAAGCTAATATTTGATCCCGGGACTTCATAGAAGCCTTCTAACCTTCCAAAATCACTTATCCAATAGGTCCAACTTGCATTTAAGCCGGTCTCTTGTTCTCCAAAAATTTAAACGCTACTACGCCTAAGGCCCATTGGGCTCAATTCTCCTAGGCCCAATTCCTTTTTACCCTAAAAATCTAAATTTTCCAAAGCCTTCCCTTCTCATCCCAACATTCTTAGAGCCTCTAAAACTCAACCAAGCACTCCCAAAAACCCACTAACACTTGATTTATACCCCATATGCACAGCCCCTAAACCAGGGTGTTACAATTCTACCCTCCTTAAAATAATTTCGTCCTCGAAATTACTTGTCTAAACTAACAGTCCAATTCTCTCCACTACGCTATCGCTGCGCACTCTGATCTCCAAGAGCTAACATACTTTACGAGCAACAAAACAAACAAATCACCAAAAGCGCCTCTACCACGTCCACGAGAAATACGACCACGCCCCTAGAACTCATATCTAGCGTCGCGATTTAATCCGATTAAAAGTTTTATGCATTAGAAATTTTGTTCCCTTTATTTTAATCCACGAGCAAATTTTATGAGCAGAAGTTTCGGAAGTCGTTCTTTCGAGCAATCAAAGTTTCGGATTTCTAAAGTAATCCACTATTGCAATCATCCGATCACATCAATAACTCACAAGCAATAGTAAGGGTACTTACTACAGTGGACTTTCGAATTCGGAGGTACAGTGCCATGCCCATTAACACTGAAAACCTTTTCATAAAAACCCATATTTTTGAAAAGCCCACTTTGAAAATGTTTTTGGGCCCAAAACCCTCAAAGCCGAGTTTTGAACCAGGGCTCGATATTAAATGTAACATCCCCAAAACCGGCCTATTCACTACGACCCGAATCTGGTTATGTTAGTGAAAATATTTTAGACTTAGAATAAAATAGTAAAAATTTATTTGCTCTTGAAACCATGTTCTTTTGAAATTATAGCCACATGTTTAATAATTCCATAATTGAATAAGTAAGTTATAAAAATATATCCATCGTCACATAGTGTTTCAATTTGAACAAACCATCATAGAGTTGATAATAAAATAATACCAAAAATAATAAAATAAATCCTTATTACAACCATTATTTAAAAGAAATACTTAATATTTAATAAAACTAAAAACAACGCCTTCGGCATGGGCCACCATGTGTCCTCTCCGATCCCGGTCCATCTCATGAATCACCTGAAATGTTTGGAAAATAATTGGGTGAGTCACGGACTCGATGCATAACCACAACACATATTTCCATCCGTATGGGCTTGGCCCATACCACACAAACCATCAAAACAAATCATGCAAGAATGCATCTCAGCCCAACCTACTATCCAACCGTGACACCAACCTTAGCAGACTCCCTGCCTAAGGCCGTGGCTAATCCACCGATCACAACCGAGTGATCCCACATATGTTACCTCGGCAGACCTGCTGCACAAGGCCGTGGCTGAGCCACCGATCACATCGTGATCCATAAATCTTACCTCGGCATTCTCATTGCTCGAGGTCGTGGGTGAGCCACCGATCAACCAAAGTGATCCAAATATCGTAATCGTCTACGGTGATGCACATAGCAATCAACCGCCGAGATGGGCACCTAGCCAACACCTCCCTTGAGGTAGCACAAAGCTAACCCTCAAGCGCTAATGTAACTGAGCTATCATTAGACCACGTACATCCTGTGTACACTTCTTGCTTCTTCAATCCAATCCCATGCCCATGTGTCAATAAATCATGCAAGAATATCATATAGAATGAGTATTTATCACTTATCACTACCACATTGTACATATATAAATGTATATCAAGATTAACTTACCATCACGATTACTCATCACTTATGCCATTATAAACGGCTATTACACATAATACACATATAAACATGTTAGCAAACCAAACCACGAAATAGTGCGATGATTACGCACCTAAATGATACCAAAGCCCAAACGCTACTTCGCTTCGCACCGCAGACTAACGGACTTACAAAAGGTTCCAAATGATGTGCTCTTCTTCCCTACAATCGGCCTTGGCATAAAAACAATGAACACTTAGGCCATTCGGCCAAGACAAAAACTATAGCACAAAGAAAACTAACACGCCCTTACCTTGCTAATCAACCTTTAAGGGTAAAATCGTAATTTTACCTACTAAGGGCATTTTCGTAATTTACCCACCAAGGGTATATCGGTAATTTCGTACCTGGAATGGCCTTTCCAAAGGCCCAGTGTCGCCCCGAGCGACCCAACTACCATTTCTGGTCGAAATGGACTATTGGGCCTAAAGCCCAATTTCGGCCCATTCGGGCCCACACGCTCGTGTGGCCCACCTAACACAAATCTAGCCACGTTTATGAGATTCACCTAGTCTAGTTCAACATATACTAACCAATCATGCAATTTACTATATTGGGCCCACGGGCCCATTGGGCCCCCTTCGGCCCATCGCGGCCCAAGCAGCCCCAACCCACAAGAATACTACTGATGGCCTCAACTATCGCGTCGAAGCCCCACACGTGCGCTCGCACGCTCGTGTGGCTACTATTGCCGTGACCGGCACTTCGGCATTTGCCGCTCTACAACTAGAGTAGAGAGAGTTACACACCTGATAGGACTCTGGTGTTAATCCGCGCTCCGACCACTCCTGTGCCCAAACGCCTTCCAAGGTGTGTTTACTCTCCTCCTAGGATGCTCCTTATATAGCTAGCTCTTCACCTTCATTCTTTGTATCTTTCCGATGTGGGATCCTTCACGTCGAGAGTTTAAATTCAACTGAAACTCTTGCCGTCCAATCCGCAAAATAAATACTCCATTGCTTGTCATGAGATTCGAACCCAGGCTCCCTTGCAACATAATCCACGCTGCTAGCCACTTGGCCACAAGCTCCTCTTGTGTCTTAAACCATGCGCAACTAAATATAAATCTATAGCCAAATTCGAGGTCCAAGTAAAAGAAAACCAAAATGCAAAAGCCAAGACTTGAACCTTGGACCTCCTTCCTTCCCTTGTGGCGTCACTCCCTTGCCTCTTAAGTGACGTCACTTTGCCACTACACCACACACTCCACTTGTGTCATTTCTCCCACATTTTATTCTTAAGGCCTACCCGCCAACTTCCAGGTTTTTTTTTTTTTCACCTAAAACCAAAATTTCCCCAAAGCTAATATTTGATCCCGGGACTTCATAGAAGCCTTCTAACCTTCCAAAATCACTTATCCAATAGGTCCAACTTGCATTTAAGCCGGTCTCTTGTTCTCCAAAAATTTAAACGCTACTACGCCTAAGGCCCATTGGGCTCAATTCTCCTAGGCCCAATTCCTTTTTACCCTAAAAATCTAAATTTTCCAAAGCCTTCCCTTCTCATCCCAACATTCTTAGAGCCTCTAAAACTCAACCAAGCACTCCCAAAAACCCACTAACACTTGATTTATACCCCATATGCACAGCCCCTAAACCAGGGTGTTACAGGATTTGTATGTTTTGAGAACATACGTGGAAATGGGCCAAGCCCAGTGATCAGTGGATTGATGAGAAAAGGGCCTAACCCAGTATTTGATATGATTTGATTGTGGGCCAAGCCCAGATTGTGGTAATGTTTAAATGATTATATTTATGCATTTTATAATTGGGTTGATTTGTGGCTAACATGTGGGTGGATATCAGTGGTTTAATTACACACTGAGTCTGTATGACTCACCCAATTATTTATCCAACATCGCAGGTGACAGGATGATCGGATCGGGTTGGAGTGGATACAAGGTGGCCCATGCAGAGGACGTTTTTAATCTTTTCTTTATGCGTTTTATTATCGAGTACTTGGATTAATTATTTTTGTAATAAGGGCCTTATTATTATTATTATTATTATTATTATTATTATTATTATTATTTTTGTTATCACTATTTTTGATATTACTTGATATTATGGTTTACTTAAAAGAAATTATTATGTGAAGATAATTTTAGTTTTAGCAACCTATTTAATCAAAGTATTTATATTTTTTTTTTCTAAAGTTTTAATATGGATTATTTTTAATAACAAAGCTTTATTTATAATTTTGAAAGAAAAGACATGGTTTCCAAAAGTTAATAAAATTTTCAAGTTTTATTCTGAAGTCAAAGATTTCCAACCGTCTTTCCGCAGTGACATAACCAGATCCGGTCAGGACTTGTGGGCCGGGTTTGGGGGTGTTACAGTTTGGTATCAGAGCCCAGTTCAAAACTCGGCTTTGAGGGTTTTGGGCCAAAAAACGTTTCAAAATGGGCTTTTCAAAAATATGGGCTTTTAAGAAATTTTTCCAGGTCTTTTTTTCTGGCATGGCACCTGTACCTCCGGCCCGAGTCCACCAGGTAAGTACTTCGGACTTTCTTGAAGTGATTTGTTTGTATGAATTGATTTGGGCTTAGTTTGGGCTCGTAGAATAGAACACTAGGATCTGTTGGACCCTAGGATTAGACTACTCAAACAATTGCATAAAACTTAAAGCTCTTAAACAAACCTGTGAAGTAAGTCACCGTGTTAAGGTGTGGTAACCTTGGTACGCATGTCTAGGATTGGATCCGGAAGAGCTTGGTACTTAAGCAGTCCTCGTGACTCACCTCCTCTTCGCTGGAATCCTACCTGGTGCGTAGCTACGGTTCACCTTAACCAAGAGAACTTGTTCATAGGCTAAACCAATTATTAAAACCCGAAAAGGATTTGCCTCACTGTTTTAAAACCCTTAGTTTTAAAATTTCCAAAATTTACCCCTTTGGTTTGTAAACTCTAAATCTGATTTTGAAAGATGTTTTCTCGATTTACAAAATTACCAAAAATACCCCTGTAGGAAAATGACGAAAATACCCACAGGGTAAAAACAGCGAGAGATGTCCGGATAGTGAATGTGTGAGGTGGATACCATTGAATGTGCCTTTAAGGAGGAAGGAATGTGTTTTTGTTGATGAATGGATGTGTCCTTATGGATGAACGTGATATTCTGAAATAGAATAGGGAACTTGAACTGAAAATTTGTGTGATCGAAAGAACTACCTCTAGAAATTCTTTTCATAAGATTTGTTCGCGGATAAACAAGTGGAACAATTTCTAATGCATAAAACTTGTTAATCAGATTAAATCGCGATGGTAGAGATGAGTTCTAGGGGACGCGGTAGAGGTAGAATGGCGAAGATCGGGAACCGGTAGGGTCGGCCGAGGGTCGAAGAAGAAGTGCCGCCACCAGCAGTGGGTGCGGAGGAACAAGATCAGATAGGTGAAGATGACGCAGTATCGCGGGCCATGTTGCGAGCGCTAGAACGAGTAGTAGGAGTTAGTAGAGGAAATGGAACTCGGAAGTCGGTGTCGGAAAGGCTTAGATCAAATGGAGCCGAGACCTTTAGAGGAGTGTCGGGAGTAGCTCCTAACGTAGCGGAGTATTGGCTAGAAGCAGTCGAAAGAATCATGGACGATTTGGACTGCACCAACGAAGAAAAGCTGAAAGGTGTTGTTTCATTACTTCGCGACGAAGCTTATCGTTGGTGGCTCACTGTCAAACAAGGTGTACCGGTAGATCGACTGGATTGGGACTTCTTTAAGGCTAAGTTTGAAGGAAAGTACGTAGGAGCCGTTATTTGGACTCGCAAAGGAAAGCGTTTCTAAATCTAGTGCAAGGAAGTAAGTCGATAAATGAGTCTGAAGCGGAATTTGTGCGGTTAAGCCAGTATGCTAAAGGAATTGTGGCCATCGATTATGAGAGGTGCATCCGGTTTGAGGACGGATTACGAGATGAACTTCGAATCTTGATTGCTCCGCAGAGGAGAGAGACTTAGCGGTGCTAGTGGAGAAAGCTCGGATTCTTGAAGAGGTTAAAAAGACTATAAGAGAAAACCGAGAGAAGAATAGGAGCGAGAATAAGAGAAGGGTTGAACCGTCGGCATCGTTTGGAGATGCTCGAGAAAAGACCAAGGATTGAGAATCACATGCGTGCACTTGTACCGAGTGGATCGGAATCGTTCTTGTGCTCGATGTGGAAGACCTCACGGGGAGAGTGTTGGGGAAATAGTAAAGAATGCTTTCGGTGTGGATCTAAGGCACATCTGGTTAAGAATTGTCCTCGGCGACGAGGGTCGTGGTTCAAGTCATGGAAGGAATGGTTCTAGTCGAGTCAACCAAGGATGTGATATCGGGTAAGCTCCTTTGCTTTGGTACATGCTTTAATTACTTTGCTTGCTTATGAGTTAGCCTTTTACGTGTTGCTAAGAGAGGTGTTTGAATTTTGAGCGCGAACTTAGAGATTGTGTAGGTACGATAGCCTTAGTAAGATCAGAGAGTGCGTGACATAAGCGTAAGGTGGTAAGATAGGTTGTATGGACGTTTGTTAGTAAAGTAATTTCGAGGACGAAATTATTTTTAAGGAGGGTAGAATTGTAACACCCGATTTAGGGGCTATGCAATTTGAGTATAATTCGGGTGTTGGAAGATTTTTGGGGTGTTTTTGGAGGTGTTTTAAAGTTTTAAGAATGCCGGATGAAAGGGAAGGCTTTGGAAAATTTTGGATTTTTAGTGTAAAAAGGGGAAATAGAGGGTGAAGGCCTTAAAATAATTTTGGAAGGTTATGGCACAAGAAAGGCATTGGCAAAGTGGCTCAATGCGTTGCTTAAAGAAATTTGGAAGTAGGGCCATTGAGGGCACAGGTTCGAGTTTAGCGGCAACAAAAGTGGCGTTTTATTTTTTGTTTTGGGCGTTGGGCTTTGTAAGGCCTTAAAGATATATAGTGAGGAATTCGGACAAGAAAGATGGGCTGGTGGAGTGGCTCTCATGCGCCACTTAGGCGCTGGAGGAGAGCAAGGGCGCAGGTTCGAGCGCCTGGAGCTGCATGTTGGCGTTTTTATTTTTGTGCGGTTATGGGCTGAGATAAGAAGGGTTTAAAAATAAATGTTGGGGCTTTATTGCATAAAAATCAAAGTGGCCGAATGGCCTGGGCGCTACTTGGCTGCTGGCTTCCCCCAGGTCCTGTGTTCGAACCTGGGAGGCTGCAGGTGGGGTTTTTCCTTCTTTTTGCTGCTAAGTGGAGAAGAGTTGGACGGCACATGGGTTTCTAAAAAGGTAAGGATTAAGTTTGTTTTTGTTTTAGATTCGGCTGGAAGAGTGGATTGTTATTATTTTATTTTGTATTTTATTTGAGGAGGTGATATTGGATAAAAGGTGGTTTTTATTTTATTTATTTTGAATGTTGGATAAGAGATAAATTAGAGAAGAAAGTGGGATTTGATAAGAAGCATGGTGGTGGCCGAATGAGGGACACCTTGGGGGCTTGTAGTTTTTGGTCATGAAGGTTGGGAGGAGTAGCCGAGAATATTATAAAAGGGTGGTGAGCTTTCTTTTGCTAAATTTTAGCCCTTTTCTTCTACACCTTCACTTTTTTCTTCTCAAGCACTACTCACATCAAAAACGCATTTCTTCCTCTACTCGTTCTTTTGGCCAAATCCATCTCTCCTTTTCAATTTCTTTGCTTTTCTTTTCTTTTCCTAACAATAGCCAGAAACTCTAGTAAGCCTCATCAAGCATCTTTTCTTTACCATTGTTGTTTTCAAGAGCCGAATACCTCATTACCTTTAAAGCCATTGCCGAATCTCCTAGGATGGTGTTGCCGATCTCTTTCTCTTAATTTCGTCTCAAGTGTAGTGGTAAGTAATCGTCACTCTAAACAATTGGTTTTGAGTTCTTATATTGGTAATACGTTAAAACCAAGTGATTGGTCTTAGTTTTATAACATGGCCGAATGTCATAGTGCCATTAAGTATGCTCTCTTGTGTGTAGCCAGAAAGAAAGAAGCATTGAGGAAGTCTCTTGGATTCGATCATCTAAGGTAAGGTGATGGTGAGTATTCGGCCAAAAGGGCCTTTTCATGGGTTGTTGTTGTAGGCCGATTCTAATGGTTTTGTAACAGGATTTTCGGCAACTCCTTGAGACTATTGGTGTTTGAGGATCCGAGTAAGTGGGTAAGTGATCCTTTGGGTATTCGGCCTTAGGCCATTAGATATGTTCTTGTGTTGACCGATGTTGACTTTGGTTATAGGGCAAATCGAGCGAAGCAAAGGAAAGCCTTCGGGATCGGTATTTCGGTAAGGATGTTAATAGGTGATCTAGATTCGATATTTGTAGGTTTTGATTCTTCGTGATTAATCGTGTGGTTTCGATTAAGTATCGTCGATGGATGCGAGTGCGGTCAAAGTGGGGAAGGAAAGCTCCCATCCCAAAGTTCAAGAAGAGATCCGTTTACTGGCATGCGAGATTGGCCACCAGGGTGTGGGCCAACAACAGGAAACGTTAGGCAAATAGCCGTAGTCTCACTAAACGATAGCGTCGAGGATCGAGAGTCTAGAACTCCAAGTAATAAGGTGTGTGGTTAGACCATTGTTTCCGGGATTTGTATGATATCTGTTGTGTTATATGTTTACTAATGAATGCAGTGCCATATGTGTAATGGATACCCTAAAGGGGTATGATGATGACCAGGTTAGTAGTAAATTGGCTAATATGTGATAATTGATTTTTAATATGTGAGTATGCCTATATTTGTGAATACCATGCACATGCATCATCTCCGCATTATATTGTGTTACATGTGCATGGGTGGGTTTACGAAAGAAAGAAGAATGCGGGTGTACCGAGTGCGTGGTTGATGTCGACTTTGTGCTACATCGTGGATTGGCGCCGATCGAGGTCGCGTTGTGGATCTTTGCGATTTAGTTGGCGTGGTTACCTTGATTGATATCGGCTTTATGCCATATCGTGGCTTGATGGGTTGCTATGTGCCCCATCGTGGTTTGATGTTAGCTATACGCTACATCGTGGATGGCATTGGTTGCCTTTTTGGAGGGAAAGGAGAGGGTGACTCGATAGTCCCCGGTGTGTGGTAAATTTGGATAAGGGGTGTGTAGCGGATGGACCTTAGGATTGGGTTGGGTATCATGATTGCATGGTTTCGTTATGAATTGATATGGAAATGGGCCAAGCCCAATATGACTTGTGGATTTGTATGTTTTGAGAACATACGTGGAAATGGGCCAAGCCAGGTGATCGATGGATTGATGAGAAAAAGGCCTAACCCAAAGATTCGATATGATTTGATTGTGGGCCAAGCCAGATTGTGGTAATGTTTAAATGATTATATTTATGCATTTTATAATTGGGTTGATTTGTGGCTAACATGTGGGTGGATATCGAGTGGTTTAATTACACTGCTTGAGTCGTATGACTCACCCAATTATTTATCCAACATCGCGGTGACAGGATGATCGGATCGGGTTGGAGTGGATACAAGGTGGCCCATGCAGAGGACGTTTTTAATCTTTTCTTTATGCGTTTTATTATCGAGTACTTGGATTAATTATTTTTGTAATAAGGGCCTTATTATTATTATTATTATTATTTTTGTTATCACTATTTTTGATATTACTTGATATTATGGTTTACTTAAAAGAAATTATTATGTGAAGATAATTTTAGTTTTAGCAACCTATTTAATCAAAGTATTTATATTTTTTTTTTCTAAAGTTTTAATATGGATTATTTTTAATAACAAAGCTTTATTTATAATTTTGAAAGAAAAGACATGGTTTCCAAAAGTTAATAAAATTTTCAAGTTTTATTCTGAAGTCAAAGATTTCCAACCGTCTTTCCGCAGTGACATAACCAGATCCGGTCAGGACTTGTGGGCCGGGTTTGGGGGTGTTACAAAGTGGAAAGAGGAGGTCAGACATAGCCATAGAAAATGGAAGGAATCTTGTTGAGTTTACAAAGGTAGGAATTGCATGTCCTAAGAAGCCTCATTTGGAAATAGATCGGAAGAGCAAAGGTTTCGGTGTCGTTAGTGAGCTCTAGTATATGAAGGAAGTAAGGACATTGAAAATTTAGAAAGACGGCAAATGTAGAAAAATTACTTGGGTAGTCACCAGGCGTCGCTGTTTGAGACTTTGCAATTTAGTTTTCATAAACCGAGTCAGTTTTTAAAATTTTAATTTTTTGTTGTGCAAGAAAATTGTTTTCAAACCGGATTTTGTCCAACAGTGACTCCAGCCCGAAAAAGTTTGAAACTTTACAATTTAGTCCCCTAGTGGTCTCAAGTTATGAAAAGAGCTTCCGTAAGCTCGTATAAACCCTAGATATGTTAATATACTATAAAATACTAATGTAATGATTATGTTTGTGAATATATTGTGTTGATTCAATAGCAATTATGTTGTAATTGATCGTAGTTGCTCCGACAACGAATGTAACATCCTGTAGCTCAAACCCGACAATCAGGTCAAAAAAAGGGTGTTATAATCCTTAGGAAAGTAAATTGTTTTTTTTTTATTTTTGAATTGTTGAAAAGATGTTAATAGCATTTCTTTAAACCCTTTATAAACTATTGTATGAAGTCTAGGTCACCGTTTGAAAGGTAAGTATTTAGGGAATTTCCATGTTATCTTACTAAGCTTTATGTTTAACGCGTCATTATTTTTGCACATAGGTTTTCAGAATCAAGGCTCGGTAAATTTCCATTTCTATCATTGAAGAGTTTGAAACCTTTGTATTTGTAATGAGTACCTAGTGGCATGTACTAAAGAGGTCATTGAGGGATGCATATATATTTGTTTCATTTTACTATAAATTGTAATGGTGATAACCTCCACTTTTATTTTGTTTACTTTAGATGGCCATGAGTCCAATCTATATTTTTTGAATGGTTTTTTACATGATTAGGTCTGACAAAATTAGATTGTCTTTTACATGGTTTTATATGTGTTTTATGATACTAGCATAACTCATGTATGCTTTGACAAGTTGTGCTTTATTTTGACTATGTCTTATGGATGAAGATGTTGACCTTTAACTATTTTTTGAACATGTTTGGAGATACTGTGGGAGTTGTTTTTTGTCATTAAAATGTGATTTTTAATTTCTCTAAGTTTGATATTTGATATGGTGAAATCTGGAGCTGAAATAGGTTTCTTTTAGGGCAATATTTTACTCTGGGGGTCGAAGCTTTAGTAGATAGGCTCAGATGTATTGGCACAAGTGTTACAATATGCTCAAGTGAATAGTTCTGAACACTTTTATCTACACAACTAGATAGTTGTACCAATACAATAGTGTCAAGGGAGGATCCCTGCACTGTTTTGCTAGTTTTAAGCCTTCCAAATCTCGTTTTAGGCCTCGGACACCTCCAATCACCTGTAATTGGATTCTAAATGCTAATAACATGATTCTTACCTATTAAAAGTGAATCTATCTATTTTCTATGATTTTATAAAAATATTTTATTATTTATTTTCTTAAATAAAGTACTGGTTTTTACATTGAAAATGTTTTTGTGAGCATCTCTCATTCGTACCACCCATCGAGATGAGTGAGGGACCTTACAAATTGTCTTTAGGCTTTATGATAGCTAATTTGATGGACATGAGAGTGTATAATGTTGTGAAAGATTGAATTTAGAAGAGAGTTGTTTCATTTGGAGTTAGAGGAGTGTAGGGAGTTGTGGAAAAAGATGGATGGGGCTGGTAATTGACTTTGAAAGAGAGGATAAACTTGTGTGGATGTCAGCTACAAACACAAGATTTGTGGTCAGTTGTATGGTGCAGAAATTGTAAAAAGCAACAATACAATGATAGCTCTCGATTATATGTAAGATTTGTTTCTTTTGTTGAACTGGTGCTTCTCTTAATGCATGATGATGATATGAACTCTAAATGTTCTGAAATTAGTAGGAGTATGAACTCTAAATGTGACCAAATCCACGTATAATTAGGAAAAGATGTGGAATTGTGCTTATTGAGGTGGATTAGTAACTGTTTAGTGTGAGTAATCCTTTGTCAATGTCGAAAATAATGGATCAGGAATATCAGTTTGGGGTGGGGTTTGAGCATACATTCCAAATCTGAATAAAGCCAGATGAAGGTTAAATTTAGAAAATAACCTGTTAGGGACAACTTATCGTGGTTTTAGTTCGAAGAAAATGTCAATGTTAGATTTCAGTTGTAATCCTCACTGTTGTATATAAACCATGCTATAAAATAAGGTCTAAGACACTGACGTTTTAATTTATGACAACTAAATAACAATAGTAATGTTGGTCTTTATTACTTATTCACAAATAAAAAAAGGAAAAGAGAGCTAGTATTCCTATCTATATTTGTATTTACTTCTATATCTTCATTGCAACTTATAGTGGAAAATGCCGGCAGTCGTAGTAAGCGGCTCTGGTGAGAATCAAGAATTTGAAGGCAGGATAACAGTGTATGTCATAGTTTGTGTGATAATAGCAGCCTTTGGAGGCTTGATGTTTGGATATGATATTGGCATTTCAGGTTTTCTTTTTTCTTTAGAATATTTGTATTATTAGATTCAAATTAAAAACATGTGCTAAGAAAAGTGTTTGATTTGATTTAACAGGTGGAGTAACATCCATGGATGATTTCTTAAAAAAATTCTTTCCAGCTGTGTTTGAAAAGAAACATTATGCACTTGAAAACAATTACTGCAAATACGATAACCAATTCCTCCAGTTGTTCACGTCTTGCTTGTACCTTGCTGCTTTAATAGCTAGTTTTGTAGCTTCAAAGGTGTGCTCAAAATATGGTAGGAAACTCACCATGCAGATTGCTTCAATTTTTTTCATAATAGGCGTGATGTTGACTGCTGGAGGTATCAACATCGAAATGATAATTTTTGGGAGAATTTTTCTCGGCTTTGGTGTTGGGTTTGCCAATCAAGTAAGTTATATAATTAGTTTTAGTGACAGACTCTTCTGCATGCATCACTTTACTTCTACCAATGGCCTTTACATAATTACATGTATCCTTTTCAATTTAATTTATATTAATCACTAATCTTTGTGATTAATTTATATTTATTAATCATTAATTTATATTAATCACTTTATTATTTCAGGCGGTACCACTCTTCTTATCGGAGATAGCTCCACCTAATCTTCGTGGAGCACTCAACATAAGTTTCCAGCTCTTCACTACAATTGGAATTTTGGTATCCAATCTGATAAACTACTTTACAACAAATGTCCATCCTCATGGATGGAGAATTTCTCTTGGCATTGCTGGTGTCCCTGCTTTGATGCTTTGTTTGGGATCTATACTCATTTGTGAAACTCCAACTAGCCTTATTGAACGTCATAAAGTTGAGGAAGGAAGGAAGGTTCTGAGGAAGATTCGTGGTGTTGAAAATGTTGATGACGAGATTGATTCAATTATACATGCATGTGAGATGGCAAAGCAAGTAAAGGACCCTTTCCGCAAACTAATGAAGCCAGTGAGCCGACCCCAACTAGTAATTTCCATCTGTTTGCAAATTTTCCAGCAATTTACTGGAATCAACGCTATAATGTTCTACGCTCCTGTTCTGTTCCAGACGGTGGGATTTGGGAATGATGCTGCATTGCTTTCATCTGTTATTACTGGCCTTGTCAATGTGTTTAGTACTGTAGTTTCAATATATGTAGTAGATAGGGCTGGCAGGAGAATTCTGCTACTTGAAGCTTGTATCCAAATGTTCATTTCTCAGGTCAAGTCTCCATCTTATATTTTTATTCACTTATTATAAATTAATTAATGTTGGTATTTAATGTGTTGCATAAATTACATGCAGGTTATTATTGGCATAATCCTTTTCAAAGAATTGAAAACCACAGGTGACAATCTTTCCAAAGGAGAGGCAATCTTTGTGGTGATCTTGGTGTGTACCTTTGTCATGGGCTTTGCCTGGTCATGGGGACCTCTTGGTTGGTTAATTCCTAGTGAGATTTTCCCTCTGGAGACCAGATCGGCTGGTTTTGCCTTTGCAGTCAGCACCAACATGCTCTTCACTTTCATCATTGGTCAAGCTTTCCTCTCAATGCTATGCCAGATGCAAGCTGGAATCTTTTTCTTCTTTGCTGCCTGGGTTACCATAATGGGAGCCTTCACATGGTTCTTGTTGCCTGAGACCAAAGGTGTCCCTGTTGATGCTATGGTTGACAAAGTCTGGAAGCAGCACTGGTTCTGGCGTTCTTTCATGGTCGAGGATGACAGGCCCGATGTCAAGGTGGTTTGATCCAACTACAATGAAGTTCCTAGTCGTGTTTCATTATTTTTTCATGTAAAATTTACTGCTGGACACCACGCTAGCTATTGGGCTCACTACAGGATCGATCGTGACTACTTTTGTTATTGGGTTGAGCTTTCGGTATTTTATTATGGAAAATAAATGAGAAAGGCAAACATTTTCACATTGTTTCTAGCTTATAAGGGATGGTCTGTTCTTCTAATCATATGGGATCTGAATTAGATTGCTTCAAGCGTCATACCTTTATAACCATTTAAATTTATTATTCTCACATCTAGTTCAAGACTACTTAATCTTGTCATCTACTTTTTTGAAATTTTCCTTTCATGCGACTCAAAAAATATAAAATAATAATTCATAAGTATAGCTATTGGCACTTGAGCCTTCTCTGTTGTCAGGGGTTGATTCAGAAGAGTATCCGTATAGACTGAATGAATAGGTATTTGTACAGGTAGCTAGTGCTGTAAATCAGGTTTCAATGAATGATGATTGGGGTTATGCTTGTGATTGAAAATTTTGAGCCAGGTAATAAGTTATGGCAACATGGGTGTAGCATATAACGTGGGCACATGACTTAGCAGAGTTTGACACTAAAAAATAAAATGAGAGAATAAATATTAAGAATTATTTATGCACTTTGGACTTAATCTAAGTCTTCAGAACCTTACCCAAAGATGGTTTCTACTACTAAATTCATAGAGTACAAGTAATGATTTAAACCTAATCTATCCTAATCCTAAGATAATTGTATCCTCACCTTGAGTACAAATAGTTTAAAATCTCCCCCCATGAGATTTTCCTACTAAAAATCTCCTAACTATAAAATTAAGAACAATAGGTGAATAATCAACATTCAATGGTGTCTAACAAATACACTTGAATAGTTCTTAATGAATAAAAAATATGATCAATAGCGTCCCACTCCTCAAGTCCTTGTAACTCCCACTAAATAGGATATATGCTATGAATATTGATTTGTCTTGCACAATTTTATCTATTTATATTGGGGGTAAGTTTGATTGTTAAGTTATCAACAGAATATATAAATACTCTAACAATAAGTAGCTAGGACTCAACTTTATATTGGTCTTAAATTAGAACCCAGCAATGTGATTGTATAAACTTACTTCTTGATAAGTCTTCATCTTGATTTGGACACTTAATCAATGTTTTTGTTGATATATATGATAATTAAAATGATAAGGATAAGCACAAAACCAAAACAAGCCTTTGGAAGTTTAAAACACTCAAAATAGTGAAACAAGGTGCAATCAAGGGTCATGTACAAATACCTCCCCTAGATGTATTGTACTTCCCCCTATATTGTAGCAATCTAGTTATTGCCTCGGTTGTATTGATACAACCGAACCATGTTCTGATACTTCGACCTCTGGAGTAGAAAATTTGATCCTAAAACACCTTAAATCATCTCCAAACAATGCCATATCATACTAATTGGATCCCAATCATTTTAAAACATTAACAACACTCATTTGAACTCAATTTGATCACAAGATTAGGCTTAAAGCAATTCATAAGCCACAATATAACTTAAAATGCCATTAGGATTTCAAATAATACATGGTAATGTAATTACAACACAATTACAAACTTAAGTGTCTTTGTACATGTCCATATTCTAACACATGCTAATACAAAAATCAAATACTCCACTAGCTTTGAACCTCATATGTTGATGCAATGCTCTCAAGGCAGACTCAAGATTCTCAGAAAAGCTTTCACGTATGTGTTCAAACAGCTAATACGTTAAGCTTGAAGAGCTTAGTAAATACACAAAGATTTCCTATCTCACCATACTTGGATTAGTGTTGAGTCTTTTATAACCTTATGGTTAGGTTCTAATTTAGTTAGTCTCATTTCAAATTTCATATTAAGACTCAAGACTTAAACATGGTTCATTACACATCCTCATATTACTTATTAATATGATTTTTTTTCCATTTATTAGCACATATTTTCCCATTAGATGAGCTTTCACATGTAATATTCTTAATCTCAATTCTAATAAGATTACCTTTTTGTTAATGGTCTCATATGTGGTTCACATTTTACAAGATTTATTGTATTGAAACTAAGTTCTCCTTTCTAATGGGCCAAAGGCCCCTTAACATCCTATTCTCAGTTCAAATATGTACCATATTTGTTATCAATTATTAAAAATGGTCTCATATCCAACTAATCACCTAATTATTTTGCATTTTTCTAAGTTACTAAACCCTTATCAAACTGGTTATCAACGTAGTCCTTTGACGAGTTAGTTCATATTTCGATGTTCTTATAAGTTTACAATGAACTTTTTGTAAGTTAAATTTCTTACTTTTCAGATTAACTTATTAAAAAATTTTATTTGCATAGTCCTTTTGTAGCTTAAGTAATACAGACTCTAATACACAAAATTTCACCCAAAATATAGTAGAACATAATGCACCTAAGGTGCCCTAACCAGACACGCTAGATACATACAGAAAGTGCATTGTAAGTGCATATCCTCCAATCGAACCAAGAGCACAATGTATTATGCGATAAGTCATTATATCACATCTCCCTCATACACATACAGTCTTGTACAACTGCCCATCTAATTCATATGGTATGCCAATTGTATCCTAGCTAATCTACCAAGATCACAAGGACATTTCACATAATTATAAATTATACATGTAGTAATTCACAAATGGGTTCACACGTTTACATATCACAAAATAGTTTTGTGACGTTCATAGTGTTGCATACCTAAATCCTGAATGAATGACAAACTATTTATGCGTGACTCGTACACTTTGATGCAAATAAAAGCCTAAGTTCAAATAGGTAAGGAACAGAAAGTTGGTGCATTAGGTGTATGACTTCTACAATATGTAATGTCATTCACAACAGTGGAATTCATAGCACGAGACATGGGTAAATGATATCCTCCTATTGACATTACATGGTTGATGAAAAGTAAACATGGTCATGGGTTGTTCGTCTTTGTGATGAACGACTTAATTGCAATTTAATAGTAATTGACTTTTTATGAAGGAAGATGTAATGGTTACCATGAGATAAAAAATGATCATATTGGGAGAACAGATATTATCCCAAAGAGATCAAGGATAACCTATGAGGGTAACACATTTATGACAAGGTCATTAGACGAGCACTAAGTAGTTGCTTTCATAATGGTATGTCATTAGGGAGAGCTCAGTCACGATACTATAGTAGAATGAATTTGTGACTAAATGCGTTTATAATTAATAGGCGAAAAGCCAAAACTTATTTATAAATCATTTGAGCCCTAATCACATATGTTCAATCAATCCCTTCGCTAGCTCGTTGAAACCAGAAATGAATTGCGTGTTTGAATCAAAATGAACAGAATGAATAGAAATAGAGAAATGGAAAACATTCAGAAATAATTATGGTTTTCTCCAAAATAGAGAAATGGAATCATTTGAAACTTATTGTGGTTTTCTCAGAATGGAAATAGAAATGAAAATAAGAAATGATTCATTTACAAATGTACATGGATTACTCAAAAATGATCGGAAGAATGAGTTTATATTTTTGAGTTGTTTTAAAGGCCAAAAATGAAAATAAACCATTTGGTCATAGTGAACATGTTGAGTGGTGATACATTAAACATATTTTTTCAAAATTTTATCAAGGGTAAAATCGTCATAATTTTACCTGGGGTAAAATTGGGATGAGAAAACTATTTAATATAAATATATAGAAGTTTGTTTTCGAAAATAGAAAAATAGTATTGGGTTGGACTAAATTTTAATGTGCTGGGTTAAAAGTCCAAAAAGCACATATAATTAGGCCCAATACAATAGATGTAACATCCTAGATTAGGGGTTATGCGTTCGTGTGTAATTCATGAGATAGTGGGCTCAGTGGGTGTGTTGGATGTGTTCTGAGGAGTTCTAGGAACCCTAAGGTGCATGGAAATGTATGGAAATGGAAATGAACATTTTTGGAAACTTGAACATTTTGGAAACCTGAACATTTTTGGAAACCTGAACATTTCTGGAAACCTGGAAATGTAAGAAAATGGTCAGCAAACAGAGCCGATCGAAAATTTTAGGAAACTTAGAAATGATGCCGAAATGTCAAATTTTAAAGTTCAAAATAGGAAATAAGGGCTAGAGGGCCTTAAAAGAAAAAGTTGGAGAAGTTTGACACACAAACAGGCTTGGAAAAGTGGTCTGAAGATGCCACTTAGGGCCTATGGAAATGGCGCCATATGCAAGAGGAATGGGCCTGAGTTCGAGTCACTTGAGAAGCAAATAAATAAGTTTTATTTTTGCTTCCGAGAAAATTTGAGGTGGACGGCATGGGTTTCTAGAAAAGGAAGAGTTTTATTCGCATAAATATGTGAATAATAAGGGATAAATAATGGATTTATTTTAGATTATTTTCAAGAGATAAATGTGGATATTATTTCTTTTATTTTGATAGATAAGGAAGAGATAAAAGAGGATTATTATTAGTATTATTTTTATTAAGAGATAATTATTGGATTAAGTTTTATTAAAGTGATAAATCAAGGGATAAAGCTATCAAAATAGAAGAGTGGTGGCCAAGTAAAGGACTCTAGCTAGTAATTTTGGCTATAAAAGGAAGAGTAAGGCTATTCTTCATTCATTCTTTTCTTTTCAAGAAAACCTCTGCCGAAATTCTCTAAAGTTTCTCCTCTTCTCTCTGCCAAATTTTCTCTGCCATTATTCTCTTTTTCTCTTTTCTTTTCTTCTTCTATTACAAACACAATCAAAAGCCGAAGATACCAATAGCCCTAGTCGATTTCTCACTAAGCCTCAAGAGCCGAAATTGTTATCCACATCAAAGCCATAGCCGAATCTTTGCTAAGGGTTCAAGCAAGAGTTCCATCAAATTCTTCTTGAAGGGTAAGATTAGGTTAGATTCTCATTCTATTTCTTTTTAAAATTGTCGAAATTAAGATTCTAATACCCTTAATATCTCATTGTAGAAGAGATCTTTCGGGATTTACTAAGTGTCAACTACAAGGAAGGAGAAGTTCTTTTTCAGAAGGTACACCATAAGCCGCGTGTTCCCTAGTTATTCGGTGAATTTGGGATTTAAGAATCTAAGGTAAGTCATATTTAACATACGGCTAAGGGTTATTTGTTGTGAATAAATGTTAGAAATTGATCTAACATGTAGTTATAGGGATTTCGATGAGAGGGATACAAGGATTTTGGGATTTGAGAATTTCAAGGTAAGTTTTAAGAATACTAATCCTACTAGGATTTGGATTTATGGCCGAATGGCTTTTTATTAAATTAGTAAGTGATTAATCAAATGTAGGAATTTGAGATCTAAGGCGATAGATCGATTTCGGGATTTCAAGGAATTTGTTAAGCAAATCAGTGTGTACCCTACCCTAAGTTTTGATAGGTTCATGGCTATGTTTAAATTAAATGTATTATTAAGAATGTGTGTACTCACACTAACTTTCAATATATCATATGGCAATTATTTTAATATATGAATATGCATAAGAATGTGAATGTGGCTAAGTACCACAAATGTGGTAAGAATACCTGTGCACGTTTCCTACTTTCGATAGGATTACGAATATGTTATATTGTTAACATGTGAATAATGAGAAATTAAGTATGTTATGCATTTATGGGGCATTCGGGATATATGAGAAAGGGAAGAAGGTGTTGACTTGGTCTCACCAGCGGAATATGGTGACTACGGTCACAAAATTTGAATATGGTAACCGGTTACATTATCTCGAATTTGGTAACTTCGGTTACATTATTTGAATATGGTGTCTAATGACACAAATTATATGGGCGATGAGCACGTCGATTGCAATGAGCGCCTTCGATGGTGTGTAGCGAATGGAGGGTTGACTTAGTAGTCCCCACGGTGTGTGGCGGCGTGCACGGGTGGTGTGTAGCGGATGGTTAATTAGGTTTGGGTTTGGGAATGCATCATTAATTGTATTCTATGATTTGAATGTGTATCATTTGCATGCCTGATTCTATTATGACTTAGTGTTGTGTACACATTGAGTGCATTGACTTACCCGTTTGGGAATATTTTTTGGTGATGAGCAAGTAATGGACCGGGTCGGCGGAGGAGCTTAAAGGTGGCCATGCATAGCAAGAAATTTATGATTTGGACTTTCAATTTATTTTAAGTATTTTAAGTTTTACTTTGGGATCATTGATATAATAAGGCCATTGTGGTTTACTTTATTTTTCTTTTATTTATTATGTTTATGGATTTTTATCAATTAAAGTTTAAGTAAATTCCTTTTTAAAATTAACTCTAAATGTTTTGTCACCTTAAATAAATGGGTTTTAACATAAGATAAATTTGTTTTCAACTCAAGCCCAACCCAAACAATATTTTTTAAAAATCATACAAGTTTTTCCTAAGTAACAAAAGAATTTTGAACCGGTTTACTTGAGGAACATACCAAATCTGGTCAAAGCTCGTGGGCCGGGTTTGGGGTGTTTCAATAGAGGCCCGAATCTCTATCATAATACATATGAGGGGAACGCACCCTATTAGCCCCTCTCCCTCTCCTAGTTGGAATAGAAAGTTGTTTTTCTATTTGAAACAAACCTCTACAATTCAACAAGGGTTCTACCTTCTCTCCCAATAAATAGATGGCACCGGTAGAGCTATTTAGACAACTTTGAGAGATTGTTACTCTGCCAAAAAATAGAGAGAACTTATTCTCAAATATTAAATATATTTTTCCAGAATAACAATTCTACCGATTTCTATTAAAGAAGAGAGAATTTTTGTTTTCATCCCAAAAAGAAAAGAAAACTTTTTCTAGTTCTGTATTTTAATTCAATTGGTTCGAACCCACACTCGAAGCAATTATTGGTACAAGAATAGCGGAGAAGATCATTTGGTTGAAAGCTGAAAAACATCAACAATTCGATTATCTAAAAGCACAAGTACGATTTTAGTTTAAGGTTAATTGCTTATCACAAACTTGGTCGGTTTTCAAAATTTTAATTTTCCACTATGCAAGAAAACTATTTTCAAACTAGAATTGTTCCAATAGGACATTGACAGCCTCCAAACATACTAACGTCCAGAGTGTGAATACTGCAATAAAATAGAGAGTTATGAGGCAGTATCCACAAATATATGGGTCGAGCTGTAATATAGATTTTATAATGAAGTAGGTGAGTACTCTGAGGATCGTACCCTAGGGAGGCAAGTACTAAATCAATCTTAACCTAAAAAATTAAAGATGTAATTAATATTTTAAGTCAGTTATAGTATGAGAGTAAAATAAGAAATATGTTTAAGATTTGTAAAATAATAAAATAACATAAAAGAATAATTAAAATTGTAAGAGATAGAGATAGATAAAGTGAATCAAATATGAGGATGGGTGCTCAACTCACTTTGGCAATCCCAATTAACTATCATCTTGGGTTCCTCGTCAACCAACTAGTCGCTACCCTAGCAGGATCTCCCGAGCTTCCACTAACATAACTAGTCAGTAAGAACTACTTATATTCCGACCTCACAGTCCAAATTGGCTTGGGGTAAAAGTTTTCATGAATAGGCAATACCAATTTTGGGTTAATTCTCACCTTGATAACTTCCCAGGGTTGTCAGGCCTAGGGTTTGTTTCACGTTCTTCCTTTTCCAAATAGTTGATCCGTTAAGTAACCCTACAAAACAGTTAAGAGATCATGCCTCCACTCACTAATCCCCCATAGAAGGATTAGTTCCTCATGGCTTTCATAAACAACATAGAAAGAAAGGAACAATTAATCATAGGGAATGAATTGATATGGAGAGTTTAAGAAAGCCTGATTGATATTGATGAAAAGAGCGAATCCACTGAAACTGATCTCCTTTACAATTAAATCTCTTGAAGAAAAAAAAACTAAAATTATAAAAACCTAAGAAAGTACAAGAACAAATCTATGTAACACCCTTAACCAGAATCCATCGTCGGAACAGGGTTACAGAGTATTACCAGAGTTACGGATCACAACCGATCAATAAACAGGACGCTTACAAAGAGCTGCGGTAGTATGCAAGACATGAAAATTCACTACCGATTAGGATGCTCACAGGAACTATATAACAGAATGCTCGAGAGGGCTTTTACCAGGATTGCTCGTCTGAGCTAAATCCCGTCCGTAACATATGCAAGACTATATTCATTATGGGAATTCACGTATCCATCGACTTTCAATTATTCAAATGGGATTTAACATTTTTCAAGCATTATCAAGCATTATCAAACATTAATAATATTCATATAATTCAAATAAACACATTCCACATTCATTTCAAGTATAAAAGTAACATTTTTATCATTTATCATTTATTGGGCATTATCATTTATTGCAGGCATTATCATTTACCGGCTTTGTCAGAAATGTTTCCAATGTCATATCTATATGATATTTATACAATTCACATACACCATATTTAATTCAAGCATATAAATATATACAATTTAGTTACACGAACTTACCTCGATAAATGTTTGTGTACGTAAAATCTACTAATTCGGCATTTTCTCTTTTCCTCATTCTAACTCCGAATTTATTCTATCTGAATCTATACGAGTAAAGTTAACATCAATTTAAACTCAATTCAGTCCAATTCACATTTTAGGCAAAATTACCATTTTGCCCATAAACTTTTAATTAATGACGATTTTGTCCCTAGGCTCGGAAAATGAAATTCATGCAATTTAATCCTTGTTCCAAGCCTAGCCGATTTTTACATGTAACATTTATAGCCTATGTATTTCATAAAATTCAGAATTTTTCCATGAATTTTACAACTTTTCAAATTAGTCCCTAAATCATGTTTTCATCAAATTTCACTTTGTAAAAGTTGTTTATCTATCAACAACCTTTCATATTCTACCATAAATTTCAAAATTTCAGCATATTCAACCATGGAAAAATTTTCATACTTTGATAACTTTACAAATTAAACCCCATAATAGATAGATTAAGTTATCCCGATCTCGAAAATATAAAAATTACTAAAAACGAAACAAGTGTAACAGTCCGGTTTAGACCCTAGTCGGAATAGTGGTTTCGGGACCACAAACCCGAGTCAAGAAAATATTTTAATATTATTTTCTGTGTCTACTGTATGTGATTAAGAATGTGTGAAAGTTTCGTGATTCAATTTGGTCATTTGTGTGTTTAATTTGAGAAAAGGACTAAAATGTATAAATAGTAAAAGTGGCATTTTATATGTTAATGTGCTTAATTGAGTTGGCTTTTAAAAGTAGTGGCCTTATGAGGCAATTAAGCCATTATTTAGTAAGTGGATGGTTAAATGAAAAAATAACCTTATTGTTTATTTGTCTTACATGTTAATTAAAAGATTAATATGGGAAATAAACTAATAATATGATTATAACAAAATCAAAAATATGAAAATAATGGTTTGTTCATCTTTTGGGTGCCGAAAATAAGAAAAGAAAAGAAGCTTAAGCTTAGGTTACATTTGGCCATTGATATTCCTTGATTGAAGGTATGTTTTACTTCGGTTTTTGATAATTTCTACGTTTTGTAATCGTTGTTAAGTGCTCTTCAAAACCCATGCTTCAATTTTGTGAATTGATGATGAATTTGAAATGTGCCATGGATGAATTCATGATCTTTGTGAAGTTTTGTGATGAAATATGAAATATATGTGTTAGATTAACATAGTTTGTCTTTGGAGTTTTGATGAATTTGAGTAATTTGTACTTAATTGAGAAAATAATATTTTGAGGGACTAAATTGTGAAATAAATGAAATGTATGGACTTGTATGAGATACATGAACTTTCGGCTAAGCATGGGTGTATTGATATTTTTTGTATTTTGTGATTTTGTGAAATAGGGACTAAAATGTCAAAATGTGAAAATATGAGCGCTAAATTGTAAATTGCCCTAAATATGTGTTTTTGGATTGAATTAAATGATTTGGTGAATAAATGGATTAAATTTGAATATGTATAGATCAAGAACCGAAGAAAACGAATTTAGATCGAGGGAAATCTAAAGTGATCGAGTAGTCGAAATCGCTCGTTTAATCCGAATCCGAGGTAAGTCGATATACAAATAAATGCATTTGAATTGAGTTATTTATGTATCTACGAGATTTAGATTGCATTATTAATGCTCGAGATGGAATGTATATGAAATACAAGGATATACCGACAAGTTATAAATGTCCGAGAAGTCCCGTGCGAACCTAGGAATAGATAGGATAGCGTATGTAATGACATAGATGTCCGATATTTGATATCATGTAAGACCACGTCTGGGACGTTGGAATCGATTTGAGATTACGTGTAAGACCATGTCTGGGACATTGGCATCGTATTGATTCGTGTAAAACCCTGTCTGGGACAGTGGCATCGATATCTGAGTACATGTAAGACCTCGTCTGGGACGTTGGCATTGTACGACTATTCCGAACATTCTGAATATCCTATTTAGTTCCGAACGGTTCAATGGGCAAGTCTGAGAAATGAATGACTATGTGAGTTGTATATCCATTTCAGGTACGTTTGATGTATATGCTTTGAATAGTCATGAAAGATGAGTAAATATGTACATAGATGCAATGAGCTAAAATGTGCTATATGCATAAATGTGATATGAGAAAATGAGATAAATGGAGATATGATGGTTGGTAAGCTATGGCTAAGTAATGAGCCAATGAAGAATCATGAATTTGCTATTGAGATGAGTTTATGATCATGTATTAATATGATTATATGAATTATATGTTAAGTTTATTTGTATATGGCTTACTAAGCTTTTGGAAAGCTTACTTTGTGTGGGTTTACTCTGTTTTACGGATCGTCAAATCTACAAAAGGCTCGGGAATCATCGAGGATCGTCATCACACTACTCAATCTTATTTTGGTACCCTTTTTGAAATGTATATACTAAAGTATGGCATGTATAGGCTAGTCATTTTGGTTTATGTTTGAGATGTGTATATATGGCCATGTGATATGGCTAGACAAATGGTTGTGTTATGAATGAGTAATGTAACACCCCAAGCCCGGCCTATGCGTTAAGACCAGACTTGGCATGCTACACAATTCGAACTTACATCTAGTCATCAATGCTTTTAATGAAAACAATTCTTCAAAACGATTTTGAAAATGGAATTTATCATAAATCGAGATTTATTTGAAAACCATGATTTTAAAACATCAGAATTTACAATTTGATTTTCAGAGAAATAATTGGTTGAAATCTTAGATTTATAAAAAGAGTTTTCACGAAATATTTTGGATTAAGTGATATTTAAGAAAAGCCCCTTTTTATACGCAAGTTTAAGAAATCATTTATAAAATTCAAACAGCCCCATTTAAGTAACTAAAACATATTAAAAATCCATCTACGAATAAAAATCCATAAAAATAATACCAGAGGCCTTATTACATCGCATAATTGAAATAGTACTTAAATAAAAATATTTAAAAGAAGTTCAAGTTTATAAAAACCCATCATTCGTAGTATGGCCTCCTCACAAAGTCATCCCCCCCAAGTCTCCATCAATAATCATTACGAGAAGGGTAAGAAAAAGCAGGGTGAGTTACTTAGAACTCAATGTGTAACCCACTTACCGTGTCCACTGGGCCAAATCCATTTAAGCATTAAATTGGGCTTGAGCCCATTCACAAAAGTACAATATATAAATCAAATATAAAAATGCATGTGATATGCAATTCCCAACCAAGCCTAATTTCCATACGCTACACACCATCCGTACCAACCATCACACCTATGGGGATCAAGTCAACCCACCCCGCCAACACACCAATCACAGGCATTAAGCCATTTAAAATATTTGTGGCAGAGCCACCGAACTAGATTGTGACAGAGTCACCGAATTAGATTGTGACAGTGTCACCGAACTAGAGGCATTAAGCCATTTAAAATATTTGTGGCAGAGCCACCGAACTAGATTTTGGCAACAGGCCTTTCTTCTCTTCGTCAATTATCCCAACCCATGCAGTCATGTATATATATATAAAATGCATAACAATATATTCATAAGGTAAATTTCAACAAAAAGCCCATATTACAAGTTATCAACTTGGCCCATTAGTCAAAATAACAATTTAACCCATTTAACGATCTAGCAATTTTGGCCCTTATATCGATCTAGCAGTCTTGGCCCATATATCGATCTAGCAATTTTGGCTCATATATCGATCTAGCAATTTTGGCCCATTTATACACATGAGGCCCTTTTCACAATTTTCTCACTTGGCCAATTTATCAAAAATAATTCATATGGCCCCAAAAAAAATCACTTTTTAACAATATAGCCTATTAAGGGCAAATTCGTAATTTTCACAACTTTAATACCGTTTTCATGCTTTCACACCAAAAGTGCTAATAAACCGTATTTTCAAATTTTACCGACATTACGATTTTATTCAAATACTTACGGCATAGTATAACCCATGAGATAAGTGTGAAGTTACACACCTGATTACGGTGAGTACTATACTCTCCCGCTCGTCGATACCTAAATATTTATCACGCTTGATTAGAACATTAATATTTAATATAAAACTATTCTAATGATAAGCGATCTAGATCTTTACCCTCGGAATCTCAAACAACAGCTATTTGTGATTTCTCCTCGATCGATAGTTCATAACCCGATGAAGAACCACGAGCAGTCAAAGGCTCGTGAGTACGAATGACTCAAACAATTGATTTTCGCCGGATGAGGGTCCACAACCGGTGGAAAATCTCGGATCTTTGAAAAACAGTCCTTCGTTTGAATTTAGGGAAATAGCGCATCCACCTCTTTCGAACACTATTAACAACCCTTTTCGACCCTATCTTAAAATCCCGAGTGATTTCCAAAGGATTCCTATATAAAAACTTTCGGTTATAACAATCCCAATGATAGTCATTGATAAAAGCGAGTGATCAAGAATCCTTGAAGAGTTCCTTCTTACCTTGCTAGATATGATCCGAACTTGAATAACTTCAAGATGACTTTGTGAGATGGTGATTCGGCCCTCCACTATTTCACTAAAATATAACGAAAGGAAGCGTTTAATAGAATGGACGATTATCGATTTAAAGGCTCTTCCTAGGCCATCCTATAGATTCGACCAAGGTGACCAAATAACAAAAGAAATCAAAGAAAATGATTCTTACCGATGATCCAAAGTTTGAATAGAAGAAAATGATTGAGAATAAATTTTATGAGGAATGAAAGATTTGGCTGTGATTTAATGGATAGGGAAAATAATTTCGGCTATGGGGATGGTCACAAGCATTCGGCCATGGAAGGAAAATGAAGGAAGAATGTGTTTGAATGATAAGTAAAATGGAGAAGAAAAGAGAATAGGGAGAAGAGAAAAGAGAGGAGTTTAAGAACAAATATGTATTCGGCAATGGGAAAAAGAAGAAAAAAGAAATGGCTTTTTGTGTTGATAATTTCGGCACTAGGAGAGAAATATAAGATGAAGCACTTGAGGGTTTTTGCAAAAATGACCAAAAGAATCAAAGCAAAGATTGTTTTCTCCTAGCACAAGCACATTCGGCCAAGAGAGGGAAAAGATGAGAGGAAGAAATGTTTTTGGGAGAGCAAAATGACCAAATGAAAATTCTATCAAGCTACCAAACTTTACCCAAAACTTACCATCAAAATTTGGCTCCCCCCTTTAGTCCACAAAGCCGTCCAAGTTCATGGACAAAAAGGCCATTCAAATGTTTCCAAAACATAGCCCTTAAGATATGTCTTGTGTTCCCCTTCATTCCATAAGTATAGGATTTCCTTTCCCCAAGTTCAAGCTTATCTTATCCAATAGTCACCTTGCCATAAAAGAAATAGTCCAACCTTACCATAAATAAGGCTTGACCGACACATGTAATCTAGGTGCAAAAATAAAAGTCACCTAAATGCTATCCATGGGATTCGAACCTCTCCCCTCAAGCAACACTCATGGCGCCAACTCCACCTTGCTACTAGCTCAACTTATGCTAGTTTTTGACACTTAATTACCTTAAGCATTAGGGTCACTTGATCCACTTCAATAAAGTACTCATTTCTAAGATTTATTCTAATTCCGAATAATTCCCGAGCCTTCTCAAGACTATAATAAGCACATAAATTTAATCATTCACAAGCTAAGCACCAAAAAAATGCAACATATCGATACTCATATTTTTTTAGGATGTTACAATTCTACCCTCCTAAAAAAAATTTCGTCCTCGAAATTTACCTGGTTGAAAGAGATGAGGATATTGTTGCCGAATTGCGTCCTCAGGCTCCCACGTAGCTTCTTCCGCTCCGTGATTATGCCATAGAATCTTAACCAACGGCACAGTCTTCTTTCTTAGAACCTTAACATCGCGGTCTAAGATTTTCTTTAGTTCCTCTTGAAAGACAAGTCGGCCTTAACTCCACTTCTTCTACCGGTACTATGTGAGGCGGATCCGATCTATAACGCCAAAGCATAGAAACATGGAAAACACTATGAATCGGCGCAACTCGGAGGTAATTCAAGGCGATAGGCCACTGGTCCTACACGCTTCAACACACAGTGCGGTCCAATGAACCTAGGGCTCAACTTGCCCTTCCTTCCAAATCTGAAAATCTTCTTCCAAGGTGAGACTTTCGAGAAAGACACGATCTCCCATCGCAAACTCAATATCTTTACGCTTGGATCCGCATCGACTTTTGTCTATCAGAAGCTTCCTTTAAGCTGCGCTCGAATCACCTTTACCTTTTCTTCCGTCTCAGATATCAATTCAGGACCCAACAACTGTCGTTCCCCCAATTCAGTCCAACAAGTAGGGGTACGACACCTACGACCGTATAACGCTTCATAGGGCGCCATTTGGATACTAGATTGGTAACTATTATTATACACGAACTCAGCCAACGGTAGAAAATCCTCCCAACTACCTCTGAAGTCGATCACACAACCTCGTAACATGTCTTCCAAAATCTGAATTACTCTTTCTGACTGGCCATCTGATTGAGGATGAAAAGCCGTACTGAAGTTTAACTTTGTTCCCAAAGCCTCATGTAAAGCTTTCCAAAATCGTGATGTAAACCTAGGGTCCCTGTCCGATATGATAGACACTAGTACCCCATGCAACCTCACTATCTCAGATACATACAGTTTAGCCAACTTTTGCAGTGAGAAATCTGTACGAATTGGTAGAAAATGAGCAGTCTTCGTCAATCGATCTACTACCACCCAAACAGAATCTTTCTTAGTAGGTGTTAAGGGTAACCCACTAACAAAATCCATCATTATCCGCTCCCATTTCCATAGAGGAATCTTTACCGGTTGCAATAAACCCGATGGTAATTGATGTTCCGCCTTCACTTGTTGACAAGTCAAACACTTTCCCACAAAATCAGTAACCTCCCGCTTTAATCTTGGCCACCAATACTGCTCACGGAGATCCTGATACATCTTATTTCCTCCGGGGTGCATAGCATAAGGGCTACTATGCGCCTCCCGTAGAATCATTTGTCTCAAATCTGAATCCATGGGCATACAAACTCTTCCACGAAAACACAGCACGCCATCCTTGTTCATTTCAAAGTCTCCTATTATACCACTTTCAACTTGTTGCAATAAAGGACCCAACTTTTCATCTGATAATTGCTTTTCCTTGATTTGCTCCAACCATAGAGGCTTCACCTGAAGTTCCGCTAGTAGATTGCCATCCTCATACAAACTAAGATGAGAAAACATTGCTCTCAACTCCGATACAACCTTACGACTCAACGCGTCTGCCACAATGTTAGCCTTTCCAGGATGGTACTCGATTGAGAAGTCATAATCCTTTAACAACTCTACCCATCTCCATTGTCTCAAGTTCAACTCCTTTTGGGTAAGGAGGTACTTAAGACTCTTATGGTCCGTATAAATGATTGACTTCTCACCGTAGAGATAGTGCCTCCAAATCTTTAAAGCAAACACCACCATGACCAACTCCAAGTCATGGGTAGGATAGTTAACCGTGCGGCCTTAAGCGGCGAGAAGCATAAGCCACCACTTTTCCACTTTGCATCGGTACACATCCTAAACCCGTGTGTGACGCATCACGAAGAAACTATAAACTCTTTTCCAGCCTCGGTTGAATCGATCTCGACGCTTCAGTCAAAATCTTCTTGATTCCTCGAAACTTTCTTGTTGTTTATCGGTCCACACATACGGTACTCCCTTTCACATGCAGCTTAGTTAGGGGTGCAAACAATCAACGAAAACCCTCAACAAAGCGTCTATAGTAACCAGCCAAACCCAAGAAACTCTGGATCTCAGCCACTGACTTCGGCGGTTTCCAATCCAATACTGCTTCAACCTTCAGAGGATCAACTCTTATTCCTTCGGCTGACACCACATGACCCAAGAAAGTCACTTCCTTCAACCAAAATTCGCATTTACTGAATTTGGCATAAAGTTGCTTATCTCGCAAAATTTGCAACACAATGTGCAAATGTGAGTCATGCTCTTCTTCATTCCTCAAATATACCAAGATATCATCTATGAACACTACTACGAACCGGTCTAGATAAGGTTGAAAGACTCGATTCATCATGTCCATAAATGCAGCTGGTGCATTGGTCAAACCAAATGGCATAACCAAAAACTCATAATGTCCATAACGAGTTCGGAATGCCGTCTTATGAATATCTGCCTCTTTCACCTTGAGTTGATGATAACCCTATCTTAAATCAATCTTGGAGAAAACTAAAGCTCCTCTCAATTGATCAAACAGGTCGTCGATTCTCGGCAATGGATACCTATTCTTGATCGTCAATTTATTCAACTACCTATAATCAATGCACATACGCATCGACCCATCCTTCTTCTTGACGAACAATACCGGTGCTCCCCACAGAGACACACTCGGTCGAATAAATCCCCGATCTAACAATTCTTGAATTTGGGCTTTAAGCTCTGCTTACTCCTTCGGCGCCATTCTATAAGGAGCAATGGACACCGGAGCCGTTCCGGGCAAAAGCTCAATGCCAAACTCTACTTCCCGATCTGGAGGTAAACCAGGAAGTTCTTCGAGAAAGACATCTGAAAATTCTTTTACCATTCTCACACCTTCCACCGATAGTTCCTTGACATCCAAAGCACTAATGAAGGCTAAAAATGCTCCATACCCTTTCTGCACCAACTTTTCTGCCTTCAAAGCAGATACCACATTTGCCAAAAAGTTCCTTCGCTCGCCTATCATTACTACCTCCTCATCATCCACAGTCCTTATTGACATTTGCTTTTCGGCACAATCCAATTGCGCCCGGTGCTTCACCAACCAATCCATGCCCAAAATAAGATCAAACTCGCCGAAAGGCAATTCCATCAAGTCTGCCAAAAATATTTCTCTTTGAATTTCCAAGGGCACGTCTCTAAACAATATATTCACAATTACAGACTGTCCTAAATGACTAATTACTGTCATCTCCCTATCGGTAATCTCAGATCTAATATTCAGGTTTCCAGATATGGCACTAGCAACATACGAGTAGGTAGACCCGATATCTATCAAAGCGAGAATGGTACATCAAAAATGAAGAACGTGCAGTTATCACATCAGTGCATCGCCATCTTCCGATGCCTAACCGCATAGACCAACCCGGTTGTCTTGCCTCGCGTTACCTCTGAAGCCATTACCTCGACCGGTGTACCTTGACCACATCCGTTACCATTACCACCGCGACCCGATCCATGACCTCTCGTGGTGGCTGAGTGCCTCTAGTTGGTGAGCATCGTGGTTTCTGAGCTTACGATTCGTATCGGACCATCGAGGGCAATTCTTATCGATGATCCTTGGAACCACATTTATAGCAAGCACCGTTTTCCTCCCGGCATTCCCGGGGTGTCGCTTCCCACGGTCAGCACGATCTCGACTTTGATTGGTAACACAGCACTCTAGCTTGAGTGGCTCATCATTTCGAGGCCTCTTCGAAACCTTTTAGCGAGAACCGAATACTTAAAATCCCTCTTGCCTCTGACTCTTTCTCGGTTCTGGCGTTCTGAGTTCTTAGCCTCTTCGGCTATCTTGGCTTTCTCCACAAGCGAGGCAAAAGTCCTTACTTGTTGTGGGGCTATCAATACCCGCAACTCATCATTCATCCCATCTTCAAAGCGTACACAACGCTCATGATCAGTCGGCACTATTGTGCGAGCATATCGGTTCAAACGAAGAAATTCTGCCTCGTAAGCTACCACCGTCTTATTTCCTTGAACCAAATTCAGGAATTCCTTCCTCCGGGCATCTACATAACTTGTCCTGACGTACTTCCCTTGAAAAGTAGCTTTGAAGAAAAGCCAAGTAACCAATGCAGCCTCGGTGCCTTCTCGAACAGTAAGCCACCATTGATACGCCTCGTCCCTTAACAAGGACACAACTCCTCTTATCTTCTGCTCGGCGGTGCACTCCAAATCATCCATAATCCACTCTACAGCCTCGAGCCAATATTTCGCAACATTCGGAGCTACATCGGAGACACCTCTAAAAACCTCAGCACCACTTGATTTAAGTCGCTCCGAAATTGATCCACGAACTGCTGGACCAGTTCTAGTCCCAGCAACCCTCTCTAGGACTCACAACATTGCTTGAGTCAAAGCATTGTCCTCTCTCGTATGGTCATGTGATCTAGTCTCACTCCCGGGTGATGTAGGTGCATCCATTTCCGGCATATGACCCGACACTTCAATTGTACCCCTAGCACCTCGTCCTCTACCACGGCCACGTCTACCACATCCACGACCACGTCCTCTAGTGCTCATAATGACTAATTCGATTTAATCTGATTACAAGTTTTATGAATCAGAATACCATTTCAGTGTTTATTAATGATATTTTATGAAATATAAGAGGTAAAGTTGTTTTCGCAATCACGTCCTATAGTCCCAATCTCTACCGTTTTCAACACCTAAAACTAGAAGTTCTAGAGTGTTCCTATGTTCATATCATAATAATAACCATTTAATATACAAATACTTACTTGGCTTGGTGCCGGATGCTCGTGGTGCCATACTACCTTTAAAACATCAATTCTATATATTCAAAATAGTTTTAAACAAAAGTTATTGTTGAACCCAAACCACAACCGAGTTTTGAAACTGGCTCTGATACCATAAAATGTAACACCCCAAGCTCGGCCTATGCGTTAAGACCAGACTTGGCATGCTACACAATTCGAACTTACATCTAGTCATCAATGCTTTTAATGAAAACAATTCTTCAAAATGATTTTGAAAATGGAATTTATCATAAATCGAGATTTATTTGAAAACCATGATTTTAAAACATCAGAATTTACAATTTGATTTTCAGAGAAATAATTGGTTGAAATCTTAGATTTATAAAAGAGTTTTCACAAAATATTTTGGATTAAGTGATATTTAAGAAAAACCCTTTTTATACATAAGTTTAAGAAATCATTTATAAAATTTAAAGCAGACCCATTTAAGTAACTAAAACATATTAAAAATCCATTTACGAATAAAAATCCATAAAAATAATACCAGAGGCCTTATTACATCATAATTGAAATAGTACTTAAATAAAAATATTTAAAAGAAGTTCAAGTTTATAAAAACCCATCATTCGTAGTATGGCCTCCTCACAAAGTCATCCCGGCCCAAGTCTCCATCAATAATCATTTACGAGAAGGGTAAGAAAAAGCAGGGTGAGTTACTTAGAACTCAATGTGTAACCCACTTACCGTGTCCACTGGGCCAAATCCATTTAAGCATTAAATTGGGCTTGAGCCCATTTACAAAAGTACAATATATATAAAAATGCATGTGATATGCAATTCCCAACCAAGCCTAATTTCCATCCGCTACACACCACCCGTACCAACCATCACACCTGTGGGGATCAAGTCAACCCACCCCGCCAACACACCAATCACAGGCATTAAGCCATTTAAAATATTTATGGCAGAGCCACCGAACTAGATTGTGACAGAGTCACCGAACTAGATTGTGACAGTGTCACCGAACTAGAGGCATTAAGCCATTTAAAATATTTGTGGCAGAGCCACCGAACTAGATTTTGGCAACATGCCTTTCTTCTCTTCGTCAATTATCCCAACCCATGCAGTCATGTATATATATATAAAATGCATAACAATATATTCATAAGGTAAATTTCAACAAAAAGCCCATATTACAAGTTATCAACTTGGCCCATTAGTCAAAATAACAATTTAACCCATTTAACGATCTAGCAATTTTGGCCCTTATATCGATCTAGCAGTCTTGGCCCATATATCGATCTAGCAATTTTGGCCCATATATCGATCTAGCAGTCTTGGCCCATATATCGATCTAGCAATTTTGGCCCATATATCGATCTAGCAATTTTGGCCCATTTATACACATGAGGCCCTTTTCACAATTTTCTCACTTGGCCAATTTATCAAAAATAATTCATATGGCCAAAAAAAATCACTTTTTAACAATATAGCCTATTAAGGGCAAATTCATAATTTTCACAACTTTAATACCGTTTTCATGCTTTCACACCAAAAGTGCTAATAAACCGTATTTTCAAATTTTACTGACTTTACGATTTTATTCAAATACTTACGGCATAGTATAACCCATGAGATAAGTGTGAAGTTACACACCTGATTACGGTGAGTACTATACTCTCCCACTCGTCGATACCTAAATATTTACCACGCTTGATTAGAACATTAATATTTAATATAAAACTATTCTAATGATAAACGATCTAGATCTTTACCCTCGGAATCTCAAACAACAGCTATTTGTGATTTCTCCTCGATTGATAGTTCATAACCTGATGAAGAACCACGAACAGTCAAAGGCTCAGGAGTACGAATGACTCAAACAATTGATTTTCGCCGGATGAGGGTCCACAACCCGGTGGAAAATCTCAGATTGTTGAAACAGTCCTTTGTTTGAATTTAGGGGGAATAACGGATCCACCCCTCTTCCGAACACTATTAACAATCCTTTTCGACCCTATCTTAAAATCCCGAGTGATTTCCAAAGGATTCCTATATAAAAACTTTCGGTTATAACAATCCCAATGATAGTCATTGATAAAAACGAGAGTGATCAAGAATCCTTGAAGAGTTCCTTCTTACCTTGCTAGATATGATCCGAACTTGAATAACTTCAAGATGACTTTGACGAGATGGCGATTCGGCCCTCCATTATTTCACTAAAATATAACGAAAGGAAACGTTTAATAGAATGGACGATTATCGATTTAAAGGCTCTTCCTAGGCCATCCTATAGATTCGGCCAAGGTGACCAAATAACAAAAGAAATCAAAGAAAATGATTCTTACCGATGATCCAAAGTTTGAATAGAAGAAAATGATTAAGAATAAATGTTATGAGGAATGGAAGATTCGGCTATGATTTAATGGATAGGGAAAATAATTTCGGCTATGGGGATAGTCACAAGCATTCGGCCATGGAAGGAAAATGAAGGAAGAATGTGTTTGAATGATAAGTAAAATGGAGAAGAAAAGAGATTAGGGAGAAGAGAAAAGGGAGGAGTTTAGGAACAAATATGTATTCGGCAATGGGAAAAAGAAGAAAAAAGAAATGGCTTTTTGTGTTGATAATTTCGGCACTAGGAGAGAAATACAAGATGAAGCACTTGAGGGTTTTTGCAAAAATGACCAAAAGAATCAAAGCAAAGATTGTTTTCTCCTAACACAAGCACATTCGGCCAAGAGAGGGAAAAGGTGAGAGGAAGAAATGTTTTTGGGAGAGCAAAATAACCAAATGAAAATTCTATCAAGCTACCAAACTTTACCCAAAACTTACCATCAAAATTTGGCTCCCCTCTTTAGTCCACAAAGCCGTCCAAGTTCATGGACAAAAAGGCCATTCAAATGTTTCCAAAACATAGCCCTTAAGATATGCCTTGTGTTCCCCTTCATTCCATAAGTATAGGATTTCCTTTCCCCAAGTTCAAGCTTATCTTATCCAATAGTCACCTTGCCATAAAAGAAATAGTCCAACCTTACCATAAATAAGGCTTGACCGACACATGTAATCTAGGTTCAAAAATAAAAGTCACCTAAATGCTATCCATGGGATTCGAACCTCTCCCCTCAAGCAACACTCATGGCGCCAACTCCACCTTGCTACTAGCTCAACTTATGCTAGTTTTTGACACTTAATTACCTTAAGCATCAGGGTCACTTGATCCACTTCAATAAAGTACTCATTTCTAAGATTTATTCTAATTCTGAATAAATGCCGAGCCTTCTCAAGACTATAATAAGCACATAAATTTAATCATTCACAAGCTAAGCACCAAAAACATGCAACATATCGATACTCATATTTTTTTAGGATGTTACAAGTAACCATGTTATATGATGTTTGCTTGGTATGGTTTAATGACCAAAGAAATGGTCAAAATGATGGTAAGTTTATTGATGCAAGGTATGCATACAAATGATGAATGGATGTTATAAAGAAATGGTAAGTTGGTGATGAATTATGCTTGGATATAATTGTGAATAGATTGAGTTAATTGTTATATAAAATTGTGAGCTTAATATGCTTTTGAATTGTAACACCCCAAACCCGGCCTAGAAGTTATGCCCGAATCTGGCGTGTCACATTGAAGTGTTTTTCGAAAACCATGTTTTCATTGAAAACCCTTCTTGTTTAAAAGCTTAAGTAAAATCCCAGTTATGTTAGTTTATTTTTAAAACGTGGTACATTGAAAAATTATTAGTTTTATTCCCAAAACATCTTTTCATTTGCGGAAGCTAATTTTGAAAGTAATTGATTTACGAAAAAGATTAAGTCACGAAACCATTTCGAAAATGTTGCGAAAACGTAGTGTTGTTTTAAAAACAGTTAACATTTTGGAAAACCGTGATTTACTTCTAACGGATATAATTCAAAGTAAATAAAAACCCCAAGTTAAAATCCAGAACCTTAAAGAGGCCTTATTACAAAAATTAAAACCCAAAACGAAAACTAAAGCATAAATAAAGTCCAAAGGCAGTCGTGTGGCCATGTCCGAGTCCTCGCAAAGACCGATCCTCCTAATCTTTGGGGATTACCATGCATGATTAAAAATGGGGTGAGTTTGTGAAAACTCAGTGTGTAATCCCCTCCTAACTAAAAACAGTTAGTAAAACAGACAAAATTCAGAATCAGTCTAGGCCGGAGCCCAATACTATAACAGAACAATGTGTGTGGGTCTAAGCCCAGTACAATTTCACTTGGGTCTCAGCCTTTATCAGAATCAATTGGGCCTAGGCTATTCTCCATATCAGTAACAGTTGGTCCTAGCCCATATCAGAATTAATTCCATATGCATAATGTGTGATGCACGCTAACCCATCCTATCCAACCCTGCACTTGCCTCCGTCCAACCCTACACTACCTGCGGAGAATAAATCACCCACGCCATCACTACACTCCCAATGTTAGCACCAGTTGCGGCACTAACCAAAATCGCAGCAAAGCTGCCAGTAAACAGAATGGCCAAGAGCCATAAACAGAATGGTTATAAACCATAATCAGGATGGCACAAGGCTATCGGTAACTGTAATAAGTTTGGCACATAGCCATCAGCGACGGTAATATAATCGGCACACAGCCACAGGTAATTATGATCGACACAGAGTCATCAATATATATGTTAGGCACATAGCCACGGGTAAATACGATTGGCACAAAGCCATAATCCAGATGGCACAGAGCCATATTTAGGTTGGCATAGAGCCATAATCAGATTACGCGTCTTTAAGCCGTCCGTCGGTCCACAGTCATCTCATGCCACCCGTACGACCTTAATAGATCAATACTGGATCCACAGTCGTCATGCGACCCGTGCGACCCTATCAGAACTTCCTCCGTATCAATATCCCAACCCCATGCAATATGTCGTGTACGTCATGCTCAATCATTACACGTGTATGCAAAATGGCCATGCTCAGTAACAGTCATTTCAACATATATTAATAGCATATCAGTCACACGCCCACAGTCAAGTCAGTTAAAACACAATCATACGATCACCGTCAATTCAGTCAAATACATAGTCTAAGTCAGTCATTTACCTACAAGGGCAAAATAGTCATTTACCTTATAAGGGTATTTTGGTTGTCCTACCCTTCAGGGGTATTTCGATAATTCTACAATTCGAGAGTATTTCGGTAATTTTACAATTCGAGGGTATTTAAGTAATTTTGCAAATCGGGGGTATTTCGATAATTTTGCAAATCGGGGGTATTTTGGTAATTTCACCATCCGAGGGTATTTCGGTAATTTTAAAAATTTAGGGTATTTCGGTAATTTTACAAATCAGGGTATTTCGATAATTTTACAAGTCGGGGGTATTTTAGTAATTTTGCAAACCAGGGGTATTTCGGTAATTTTTCAAACCGAGGGTATTTCGATAATTTTGCAAACCGGGGGTATTTTGGTAATTTTACAAACTGGGGGTATTTTAGTAATTTTGCAAACCGAGGGTATTTCGATAATTTTGCAAATTAGGGGTATTTCGGTAATTTTGCAAATCGAGGGTATTTCAGTAATTTTGCAAATTAGGGGTATTTTCGTAATTTTGTAAATCGGGGGTACTTCGGTAATTTTGTAAACCGAGGGTAATTCGGTAATTTTGCAAATCGGGGGTATTTCAGTAATTTTGCAAACCGAGGGTATTTCAGTAATTTTGCAAACTGGAGGTATTTTAGAAATTTTACAAACCGGGGGTATTTTAGTAATTTACGACCTTCTCCATGGTCTACAGTCGCCTCGAGCGACACAGATAACATATAAGGTCAAAACAGTGTATATGAGCTTAAGCCCAATATCCGGCCCAAGTGGGCCCACACGCTCGTGTGGCCCATTCAGCCCAATTTTAGTCACGGCTATGTGACTTTCGCAGCCCAATTCATTAGTTGTCTCTATCGTGAATTTTACCCATGTGGGGCCTAGGAGCCCATTGGGCCCACATGGCCCATCTCGGCCCAACAAGGCCCATTACGACCTAAGCCCATGAAAACGCTCGTGGTGGCTTCTACAGTCTAGCGCCCATGCTCATGGGCTCGGTTTACCACACGAGCGCTCGCACGCTCGTGAGGCTTGAATGCCGAAGTTTTGACTTTTCGGCTTTTCGTCGATTCACGGTAAAGTGGGGTGTGATTACACACCTTTATTCTGGAGTCGCTCCCAAATCCACGAGCACCCAACCTAGAACCATCAAAATCCGATGTTAGTCTATAATCACTAGGGTAACGCCCTTTGATAGCACATACTCCGAAATATTTCCCTTACCTTGCCTGACTACAGACTTAATCTCTCAACGTTCGTGGCTCATAAACGATCCCATGCCTTGCCTAGAATCTGGATTATAACCAAACGTTGTTAGATAGAATCAACTACTATCCCATCAACAAAAAGGCAACATTCGGATTAGAAGAACGAAGGGTACCATAACTTAACCTTACCATTTCTCAGGAGATCTTATGAAGATTGACTTACCAAGCAATGGTAGAACCGAAGAGTACTCGACCAATCCCCTAACAGCAAAATAATCGAAAATGGCTAGCCCAGGAGGTGAGGAGTATTCGGCCTAACCAATAAGGATCTATCAGAAGAGAACAGAAAAATAATGGAGCCACAAGATGAAGGGGTATTCGGCTAGAAAGAGAAGTCAAGAGAACTCAACCAGCGATGGAGAGATGAGGCTATAATCGGCCATAGAGGAGGGTGAAAGCAACAAGCGATTTGCCGATGGCTCAATTGTATAGTAGGACGAAAGAAAGGATGTGGAAGAAAACAGCCCAATTAGGTTGTGAAGAGGGAAGAGTCGGCAGCAGAGGGAAAGAAGAGTGCAACCGTGTGCAGAGGAAAAGAAATGTAGAAATGTGCAGAGAACAGAAAAGTGCAAAATGCCTAACACCTTCAATTACCTAAAGAAAGCAACCGAAATAATTCTAGGAAGAAAAAAAAACTCAAAAGCCGAAATATGGGAGGAGAGCAAGGAGAATTCGGCAACCCCTAGTCCAATGCCGAAATGACTAACTTTTCCCCCCTCAGCCGAATTGACCAAATAGAGTCTCCCCAAACGGCACAACTCTCCACTTTCCCAACTCCTTGATTCACTCCACCAATCTCTCCCTAATCTTCTCCAAGATTTGCTCCTACAATCTCTCCATGACCATTTCAAACCTCTCATCCATCAGACTTCCACTGCAACACAAACTCTAGTCGTCCTGACAGCAAAATAAATACCCCATTATGTTGTGCCAACACTCGAACCTCAGACCTCAAGATTACTCCACATGCCACCTTGCCACTAGACCATAAGCTCTTCTGTGACTTAAAACATTTGCAAATATTTATAAAGCCTATGTGCCAGTGTCCATATTCTTTTAAGAGCCAAAAATTTAAAAAAAATCTGCAAGAGCCATGACTTAAACCCAGGCTCCTTTACAACCTTAATGACGCCACAACCACTAGGCCACATGCTTCCTTGCGTCATGATTTCCCCAATAATATTCTTAAAGCCTACTCACTTACATCCAGGGTTTTATTCACCTAAACCAGAATTTTTTCTAAAGCCCAGGTTTGAACCCAGGACTTCTCCAACACTCCCAAACACTCCTAATCATTTAACCATTAAAGCAAACATGCAGTTTGTGATAATTCTTGCACACATAAACCTTTATGTGTAGTCCCCTAGCGGCTCCCACGCACAAGGCCCAATCCTACTAGGCCCAAATTCAGGGCGTTACATGAATGCTTGAAATGGTTGGTTATTTATGGCATGAATTGAATTGGTATATGCTTGTAGTGATGACTCTAGTGTGGGTGGCATTTTGGCCTTGCAAATGGCCTATATTTTCCCACACGGTTGAGCACACGGGTGTGTGGCTCGACCATGTCCCTCATGGTTTTATTTTTAAACAAGTCAGACTTGATCACGGGCTGGACACACGGGCGTGTGACTAGCCGTGTGGTGCAAGTTAGGCTCGACCAGGGTGAGGCACACGGACGTGTCCACGACCGTGTGGACAAGTCAGTATGTATGCCTATTTTGACACGGCTTAGACACACGAGCATGTCTGAGGCCATGGGAGGCACACGGCCTGCCCGCACGGGCGTGTGACCTCTGTAACTTTGAAAAGTTTTTAAATTTCTAAAAATTTCCGTATGTGTTCGGTTTAGTCCCGGCCCTATTCTAAAGCATGCTTGAGGTCTCGTATACCCATTTAAGGGACACTTTGATTAGTTTTGATGAATTATATTATGAAATGTCCGTAAAAGTCTCCGACTGTCTGGTAATGCTTCTTAACCCTAAATCGACAATGGTTACGGGTTAGGGGTGTTACATTTGGTTGGTATCAGAGCTATGGTTTAGTCGATTCTCGGACTAACATAGCGTGTGAGATTCTAGCTATACATGCCATATATATGAAATGTGATAGTGTGATGAATCCTGACGTGTAAAGTGTGTATTTTGTATAGTAATGGATCCCGAAAGAGCCGTAGCTGACGATGTAGAAAGCAATGCGCCTGCTCCTGCTCAAGGGACAGCGCCATCTGATTCGAGACCAGCTACTAGCGGTCAAAAGGGAGAAGCTAAACAAGCTTTCTTCCAAATGATGAACGAGTGGTTCACTCAGTATGTGAGAAATAATCCGGCTGTTTCACAACCTCCGCCCCCGCCTAATCCCCCTCAGACTTCAGTTGTGCCTCCGATTATGAATTTGAATCTGTTAAATAAACTTCCGGTTGATAAGATCTGCAAGTATGGGGCTGAAGAGTTCAGGGCCACTAGTTATGACGATGCCGAGAAAGCTGAGTTTTGGCTAGAGAACACTATTCGAGTACTTGATGAAATGTCACTGACTCCTGAAGAATGTATAAAATGTGTTGTTTCCTTGCTACGAGACGCAACTTATCAGTGGTGGAAGACTTTGATTTTTGTTGTTCTGAAAGAACGGATTACTTGGGATTTCTTTCAGTCTGAGTTCAGAAAGAAATACATCAGTTAGAGGTTTATTGATCAGAAATGAAAAGAATTTCTTGAGTTGAAACAGGGTTGGATGACCGTGACTGAGAATGAACGAGAGTTCGTGAGATTAAGTCAGTATGATAGAGAATGTGTATCAATCGAGGCAATAATGTGTAAGAGATTTGAAGATGGCTTGAATAAAGATATTCGCTTGCTAGTTGGAATTCTGGAAATAAAAGAGTTCGTTGTGCTAGTTGATCGAGCGTGCAAGGCTGAGGCACTCGGGAAAGACAAGAGAAAAGCTGAGTCTGAAGTCAGAGATGCGAGAAAAAGATTTTTGAGTAAAACATTTCAGTCTGCTACAAAGAAATTCAGAGATGAACAAAGCAAATCAAAGGCTAATATGGGACATTCGAACAGAGATCGAGCTAGGTCACAGTCAAATTACAAAGCTCCCGCAACTTCAATGGCCAGTGTTGGAAATGTCCGATCAGAGCGACCTGAATGTAAGCATTATGGTAAAAGACATCCTGGAAGCTGTAGATTAAATGATCGAGCCTGTTTCAGATGCAGATCGTTGGATCATTTCATTCGAGATTGCCCAGAGTCTGCTGAGCAAGAGATTGCTCAGAATCCGAGATCTGATAATGTTTCAGAGAGAGGTAAACCTACCCGAAATGCAAGAAATGTCAGAGGTAGTCAGAGAACTACGAAAGACACTGTTGTGAGATCTGAAGCTAGAGCGCCTACCAGAGCATATGCCATCCGAGCTCGTGAGGAAACTTCATCTCCGGATGTTATAACGTGTACATTTACTCTCTATGATACTTCTGTGATTGCATTGATAGACCCAGGTTCTACACATTCGTATATATGCATGAACTTAGTATCCAGTAAGACTTTGCCTGTAGAGTCTACTGAATTTGTCATTAGAGTATCGAACCCTTTAGGTAAAAGTGTCTTGGTTGATAAAGTATGCAAGAACTGTCCGTTGATGTTCAGAAATGTTTATTTTCCGGCTGATTTGATGCTATTACCATTTGATGAATTTGATATAATTTTGGGTATGGACTGGTTGACACTACATGATGCTGTTGTGAATTGCAAAAGAAAGACCATTGATTTGAGATGTCAGAATGATGAAATAATTCAGATTGAGTCTAATTATTTGACTGGGTTACCCACCGTGATATCAATGTTAAAAGCTCACAATTATGTGAAAAAGGGATATGAAGCTTATTTTGCTTATGTGATTGACTCAAAAGCGACTAAAAAGAAAGTTGAATCAGTGCCAGTGGTTTGTGAATTCCCTGATGTATTTCCTGAAGAATTACCGGGATTACCTCCGATACGTAAAGTTGAATTTGGTATTGAATTGTTACCGGGAATAACTCCTATTTCGATAGCTTCGTATAGAATGGCACCAACAGAGTTGAAAGAGTTAAAGTCACAGTTGCAAGAGTTGACTGACAGAGGGTTTGCAAGACCGAGTTTCTCACCTTGGGGTGCTCCTGTTTTGTTTGTGAAAAAGAAAGATGGCGCGATGAGAATGTGCATTGATTATCGTTAGTTGAACAAGGTGACTATAAAGAATAAATATCCTCTGCCCAGAATTGATGATTTATTTGATCAGCTTAAAGGACCCACTGTGTTTTCAAAGATAGATTTGAGATTGGGATATTATCAGTTGCGAGTAAAAGATTCAGATATTCTGAGAACTACTTTCAGAACGAGGTACGGGCATTATGAGTTTTTAGTTATGCCTTTTGGACTAACAAATGCTCCTGCTGTTTTTATGGATCTGATGAACAGAATTTTCTGACCGTACTTAGATCAAATTGTTGTTGTATTCATTGATGACATTTTGATTTATTCACGTGATGAAACTGAGCATGCTGAGCATCTGAGGATTGTTTTGCAAACTCTGCGTAATAAGCAATTGTATGCTAAATTCAGTAAATGTGAATTCTGGTTGCATGAAGTCGGTTTTCTGGGACATATTGTATCAGCCTCTGGAATACGAGTTGATCCGAGTAAGATTTCTGCTATTCTAGAATGGAAACCTCCGAAGAATGTGTCTGAAGTCCGTAGTTTTCTGGGATTAGCTGGTTATTATCGTCGGTTTGTAAAAGGATTCTCGATGATAGCTACTCCGTTGACTAGATTGTTTCAGAAAGATGTAAGATTTGAATGGTCCGATAAATGTCAGAAAAGCTTTGATCAGTTGAAAACTTTGTTGACTGAAGCTCCAATTTGAATACAACCAGAATCATGTAAAGAATTCGTGATTTACAGTGATGCTTCTTTGAATGGTCTAGGATGTGTTTTGATGCAGGAAGGCAAAGTCATAGCTTATGCCTCGAGATAGTTAAAGCCGCATGAAAAGAACTATCCGACACATGATCTCGAATTAGCTGCAATTGTTTTTGCATTAAAGATTTGGCGTCATTATCTTTACGGTGAGAAATGCCATGTGTTTTTAGATCATAAAAGTTTGAAGTATCTGATGACTCAAAAAGACTTGAATCTACGACAAAGAATATGGCTAGAACTTTTGAAAGATTATGAACTTGTGATAGATTATCATCCGGGAAAGGCTAATGTTGTTGCTGATGCTTTGAGCCAGAAATCACTGTTTGCGTTGTGTGCTATGAATGCTCATTTGGACCTGTCTGATGATGGTTCAGTTTTGGCAGAATTGAAGGCGAAACCGTTGTTCTTACAACAAATATGTGATGCTCAGAAGATTGATAACGAGATGCTAGCGAAACAATATCAGTGTAGCTCGAATTCTGATTCAGAGTTTCGAGTTGATGATGATGATTGTTTGAGATTTCGAGATCAAATTTGTATTCCGAGGAATCCAGAGTTGATTCAATTAATTTTCAATGAAGCTCATAATAGTCGCCTATCTGTTCATCCGGGAAGTACAAAAATGTATCATGATTTGAAGCGACACTATTGGTGGTCTGGTATGAAAAGAGATATCTCTAATTTTGTATCGAAATGTTTAGTCTATCAGCAAGTTAAAGCTGAACATCAGGTTCCTTCTGGTTTGCTACAACCGATTCTGATTCCTGAGTGGAAATGGGATAGAGTGACGATGGACTTTGTTTCTGGATTGCCATTGACTCCGAGAAAGAAAGATGCAATTTGGGTCATAGTTGATTGATTGACGAAATCTGTCCATTTTATTTCAGTACGATCTGATTACTCACTTGATAAGTTAGCTGAGCTTTATATTTCTGATATTGTGAGATTGCACGGAGTGCCATTGTCTATTGTATCTGATAGAGATCTGAGATTTACATCACGATTTTGGAAGAAATTGCAAGAAGCTTTAGGTACAAAATTGCATTTCAGTACAGCTTTTCATCCGCAGACTGATGGAAAATCCGAACGTATCATTCAGATACTCGAGGATATGCTGAGATGTTGCATTCTTAAGTTTGATGGTACGTGGGAACAGTACTTACCATTGATTGAATTTGAATATAATAACAGTTTTCAGTCGAGCATCAAAATGGCACCCTATGAAGCTTTGTACGGACAAAAATGTAGGACACCTCTGTATTAGACTGAGCTCAGTGAAAGTAAGATACACGGGGTCAATTTGATAAAAGACACTGAACAAAAAATGATAGTAATCCGTGATAGTCTGAAAGCAGCGTCTGATCGTCAGAAGTCCCATTCAGACTTGAAGAGAAAAGACATTGATTTCGAAATCGGTGATAAAGTGTTTTTAAAAGTATCTCTGTGGAAGAAAGTACTCCGATTCAGACATAAAGGCAAGTTGAGTCCGAGGTTCATCGGACCATATAAAATCATCGAGCGCATTGGACCTGTTGCTTACAAGTTGTTGTTGCCACTGGAACTAGAAAAGATTCATAATGTATTTCACGTGTAAATGCTTCGTCGGTACAGATCCAATCCATTACATGTGATTACTCCGTCTGAAATTGAAATCCGATCTGATATGACTTATGAAGAAGAACTGGTCCGTATCTTAGCTCGTGAAGTGAAATAATTGAGAAATAAGAAAATTCCGTTAGTTAAAGTACTATGGCATCGACACGGAGTTGAAGAGGCTACGTGGGAGCCTGAAGATGTAATGAGACAACAATATCCGAATCTGTTCAACAGTAAGATTTTCGGGGATGAAAATCCCTAAGGGGGGAGAATTATAATAGTCTGGTTTAGACCCTAGTCGGAATAGTGGTTTTGGGACCAAAAACCCAGTCAAAAAAATATTTTAATATTATTTTCTGTGTCTACTGTATGTGATTAAGAATGTGTGAAAGTTTCGTGATTCAATTTGGTCATTTGTGTGTTTAATTTGAGAAAAGGACTAAAATGTATAAATAGTAAAAGTGGCATTTTATATGTTAATGTGCTTAATTGAGTTGGCTTTTAAAAGTAGTGGCCTTATAAGGCAATTAAGTCATTATTTAGTAAGTGGATGGTTAAATGACAAAATAACCTTATTGTTTATTTGTCTTATATGTTAATTAAAAGGTTAATATGGGAAATAAACTAATAATATGATTATAACAAAATCAAAAATATGAAAGTAATGGTTTGTTCATCTTTTGGGTGCCGAAAATAAGAAAAAAAGAAGAAGCTTAAGCTTAGGTTACATTCGGCCATTGATATTCTTTGATTGAAGGTATGTTTTGCTTCAGTTTTTGATGATTTCTACGTTTTTGTAATCGTTGTTAAGTGCTATTCAAAACCCATGCTTCAATTTTGTGAATTGATGATGAATTTGAAATGTGCCATGGATGAATTCATGAGCTTTGTGAAGTTTTGTCATGAAATATGAAATATATGTGTTAGATTAACATAGTTTGTCTTTGGAGTTTTGATGAATTTGAGTAATTTGTACTTAATTGAGAAAATAATATTTTGAGGGACTAAATTGTGAAATAAATGAAATGTATGGACTTGTATGAGATACATGAACATTCGGCTAAGCAAAGGTGTATTTGATCGTTGTGTTTATGCGATGTCAAAGTCTTAAAATTTATAATGAGAATGATCAAACCTGGAAACTAACTATGACAACGATTTGAGGCAAGCGCACCTATCGACCAGTAGTATAGTTAAGGCAAGACCGGAATGTCGAACCCAAAGGAACTAAAAGTACTAATACTAACTTTCTTTTTATTATCTAGCCTAAAATAAAGGGAATTTCTTGTTTAATCTAAATTAACTAATTATTAAACTAAAGATTCTAAGACAAAGAAGAATGAATTTGGGGAAAATACTTGTGGGAAAAGCCAATTGATAAAGACAATACCCAAGGAAGAATCCACCTAGACTTCACTTGTTATCTAACTCTGAACCAGACGATTTATTCATTTGACTTGATCCGTAAGATTCCCTAATGTATATTAAACCCTCTCTCGAAGCGAATAACGTCTAACCCTAGGTTGATTAATTGAAATCTCTTTCTAATTAAAACCCCTAGAATTGCATTAACTCGATCTATGGAATCCCATATTAGGTTTCACCTAATCCGTGAAATCTCGTCACCCTATCTCTAGGCGCACGATCAACTCCGCTTAACTATGCTAGATCTACTCTTAGGAAGGGACTTTTGCTCCTCCACCTAAGCACATCAAACTTGAATCAATATCCCGAAAATATCAACACAAGAATTAAGAACACATTATTAAGAACAAGTCAAATATTTATCATATAGTTCAAGCAAACGATAACAAGATTCATCTTAGGTTTCATCCCCTCGTGTATCCGAGGGTTTAGTTCATAACAATAAAAGAAAACATCTCGGAAGAAAAGATAAAACAAAACATAAGAAATCCCTAAAACCCCCTGAAGGAATTGAAGGAGAGATCCTCCGTCTTGAGTATGATTTTGGCTTCTTGAGATGGATCAACTGGCTATCTTCAAGTAAACCTCCACAAATCTGCCTCCTTTGGCCTATTTGGGCGCCTGACAACATGACCTTGGGCTCCCCCTTTTAGGTCATACTTAGGGTGTTTATATAGGCTTTGGAATGTGTTTCTTTGCCCTAAGTATCCTAATCCGAGTGAAATTCCTCTTTGTCACAGCAGGGGCACGGCCATGGCGCACACCCGTGTAAATCATGGGCAGGCCGTGTGGAGTCCGTTGATGAGCCACGGCCGTGTGGTCTTGGGCCCAGGCCATGTCGATTTCGTGATGTGGCCCATTTGGCCCGTTTTAAGCCCATTTCTTGTTCTTTTCATCCTCTGGTGCTTCCCTGAGTATAAAACATGAAAACAAAGGATTAAGAGCACCGAATGACATAAAAGAAGGGATAATTCATCCAAAAGCATGCTAAATGTGGGCTTAAAATATGTTACTTTTACGGTTTATCAAATACCCCCACACTTAAGCTTTTGCTTGTCCTCAAGCAAAATTCTCAACTCATAATTAAAATGAACTTCCCTCAATTCATAATATCCATCAATAGTGTTTCATCATAATTCAAAGATAATTTATACATGGATGATTCAACTCAAAGAGTCCTAAAGATTCAAACAATCTAAGTCATACCTTTGTAGCACAAAACCTAGGTGTTTCCCCTCATCTAAATAGTTACCTCTGATTCAAAATCGACAAAGATTGACATCCTCACTAAATATTCACTCAAATCACTCGAGGTGTTTAAGGTTTAAGAAAAAGCACTCAAAAGTCAAACATGAAGAGTTAATCCCATAGGCTTGCATGAAAATCAAATCTCCACCACTATAATATGAGATGATACACAAATCAAAAGGTCTTTAACAGGGTTGTAACGGGGCTTAGGTTAAAGGTGTGGATAAAGGCTGAATTAGAGGGTTAGAATATAGATTGAATTGATAAATTACCTAACTAGAAAAAATGAACTGATAAATAATTACATCAATTGAAAACTTGTACTAATAATACTCTAATACGAGCTTCTTCTTCAGTAATTGGAATTTAAACGTATAAGCTCACTTAATCACAAAACTAATAATGAATATACTTTTATTTGAATTTTTCTTTTTGAACAATTCACAAATACATAATAAATGATGAATTTACTATCGAAATAATTAGGCAATCGATCAAATCAAATCTCGATATAAGGGTAGTCAAAAGGAATGGTGATAACGAAAACAAAGGGTTTTGGGTTAATATTAGCGGTTGAGTCAATAAAAAGGGTTGTTAGGATTAAACGGGGTTCACTAGGGGTTAATTGTGAAGGTGGGCTTTTAGTGGAGTAAGTGGGTTAAATCCTAGGTGCCTTCATCATCTCTGTATATCAAATCAAAGGTGTGGTCTCGGCATGTATAATCGATGCAAGTTCTAGAATAACAAATGTTGACACACTCATAATCAATAAGGTGAGCAAAAAAGAATATATGCTCTATAAGGCTCAAAATCTCACAAAAATTATGGGTATTTTGATGTCATTCTTGTAAATTTCAAACTCCAAAGTAATATTCAAATTCAGGTAGACAACCTAGAAAAATTTTTAATTTTGAAAAATAGACTTATCATGCTTGATTCTCTAGTATCTTAAAGTATAAATCATCAATGCACAATTATCAATGACTTAATCCAAAACACATCAACAAAAATCATAAATTAAAGGAAATTTCATTCTAATCATAATCTGAGAAAATTACTTAAAGGAACAAGACATAATACAGGATTTGAGAATAATGCAAAAAGTTTGGCACTTTTAATATTCACCCCCCCACACTTAAGATGTACATTGCCCTCAATGTACAAAGATAGATAGAAATTCATAAAAGATAGAGAGAGATGAAACTTCCTAAATTTGGATGGATTCCTTGAGTTGGAGGTGTGGAAACTTGATTCGTAGGTGAAAGATAAGTTGGAGGAGGCGTCTCTGGTGGTGGTATGGAAATTTTGCCCACTATTACGTGCTAGATGAAGAAATTGGGTAGCCCAGTGAAGAAATAGCCAAGAAATACTAAGAAAAATTCAAAATAAACTAATTATTTATTTAGGGACAAGGAACATAAAGAGAAGGAAAATAAATGCGACGAAAAAAGAAAATTAAAAACGAAATGGCCTCAAATATCCTTGGCTTGTCGAGTGGATGAAGCGGCCGGCATGAACTTATGTAGATCGGTCTCCCACAGGGGAAGACTGTGCTAGGATCCTTTCGCTTCTTCGACATGGATATGGTGTACATCTAGAGTTTGGAAAAGGGCCAAGGAAGGGGAATATGGAAGGGGGTTTGAGAATGTATGGAGGAAGGGGAATGGGGAGTAGTTGAGAAGAGGGGGTGGTTTAAATAGAGTTTTGAGGTCTGGTACATCCCTACGCCCGTGTACCATGGGTGTGTTGGGTCACACGGCCGTATCGCACGGCCGTGTTGTGCTATGTTCGTTTCTCCCACGCCTATGTTCAGGTTGCCACGCCCGTGTGTGATCTAACAGTGCCGACCACGGCCATATCGCACGGCCATGGTGTTTAGTCAGAGCCCGTGTGACTTCCCTTAGTGTCGGCCACGGCCATATCACACGGCCTGGCAATTTATAGTCGTCCGTGATCTGGGAATCTTTCGTCATTGGCTCGTACCACCTCTGCTATGTCAGTACAGAAGTCCGTAGTATCCACACAGCCACGGCCACGGCCGTGTGTAAGGTCGTGTGGTCTGGAAATCTGCACTTTGGTTAGTTTAAAATTAAATGCTGAAAAGGAAAAATAAAAGTAAAAATGTAAAAATTAATGGAGTTAGTACTCGGATGGCCTCCCGAGAAGCGCTCGTTTAAAGTCTTAAGCTAGATTACCTCTCATTCGCCCAATCATGGTGGTTTGAAAAGTTGAACATCCTTCCTCATGCTATCTGTCTTATTATCAGTGTATAATTCAAGTCGTGTAGCGTTTATTCTAAAAGTGCCAAATATAGGATTACTTACCTCGACTGTTCCGTATGGGAAAACATTGATTACCTTAAAAGGGATTTCTTTGTTTGTATTAGGTCGAGGAGGAGATATTCGAGGGTCCGCTTTATCTATCAATACCGATCTCCAATTTTGAACTTGTTTGCCTCGTAAGCGTGGCTTTGATTACGCCGTGTATCCCTAATTTTTCCTTGAAATGTGTCTTCCACTCGCCTAGATCATCGATCTGAATCCTTCGTTCCTCATGAGTTATTTCCAGTTGTATTCTTTTATGGTGCTTCCTGAAAAGATGGGTTAACCGAATGGTCATCAATAGAATTTATTTTCTCACCTTGATTACTCGATGTTCTAGCCGAATCGAGAGCTTGGAGTGTGATTTGTCTCATTACCTACACGTAAGTATGAGTTCTCTGCATCAATATCAATTTTAGCTCTGGCGGTTGCTAAAAATGGTCTTCCTAAGATTAAGGGGATACTATTGTCCTCATCCATGTCTAATACGACAAAGTCTACTGGGAATATGAATTTTTCAACTTTTACGAGTACATCTTCAATTATACCCCTAGGAATTCTAACAGTTTTATCAGCTAATTGAATGCTCATCCTAGTTTGTTTGGGTTTCCCTAGACCTAGTTATTTAAACATTTTATAAGGCATGACATTTATGCTTGTCAATAGATAAACTACCAATTAAGCATGGAATTGTAAAACTCCCTGGATCTTTTAATTTCCGTGGTAGTCTATTTTGCAATACTGCCGAGCACATTGCGTTTAGTTCCACATGTTATGCCTCGTCTATCCTTCGCTTTTTTGTCAACAGCTCTTTTAAAAATTTTCTAGAATCTGGCATCTGCGAAAGAGCTTGAAGTAATGGTAAGTTAATATGTAATTTCTTTAAAAGTTTAAGAAACTTACCAAACTGTTCCTCTGTGTCGTCTCTCCTTAATGCTTTGGGATATGGTATGCGAGGTTGGTACTCTTTAATTATCGGTTTTGTCTTATTATTACTTACCTCAACCTTACCTTCTCTGACCATATTCTCTTGCCTTGAATTGGGCTCGTCTAACCCTTCACTTTCTTGAGCTGTTATGGCTTGGATTTGCTCCTTTGGGTTAGTCTCGGTGTTGCTCGGTAGTCTTCCCTGTGGTCTCTCAGAGATCTGCTTAGCAAGTTGCCCGATTTGATCCTTGAGCTCCTGTGTCGATTTTTCAAGTTGATGTTTAAAGGATGTCTCCATATTCTGAAAACGTGTTTCTATGGCTGCCATGAATTTTGTCAGCATCTCCTCGAGGTTTGGCTTCTTTTCCTGTGGGTAGGGCTGTTGTTGGAAATTTTGGGATGGTTGCTGCCTTTGATCCCCTTGACCACCCCATGAGAAATTGGGGTGATTCTTCCAACCTGGATTATAAGTATTACTATAAGGATTATTTTGAGCTCGAAAATTGTTACCCATATAGTTCATTTGTTCGCTCTCCATGCCCTGTCCGTAGGGTGGGTACTCAGGATTCGCCACGCCTCCACTTGTTTTAGATCTTTGTATAACCTGGTTGTACTGCGAGGAACCGTAAACACCATCAAATTTTTTATGTAACATCTCTACCTGATTTGATAGCATGGTTACTGCGTCGAGGTTATAAACTCCGGCTGCTTTTGTTGGCCTTGTCCTTGTGACTTGCCACTAATAGTTATTCAGTGACATCTCTTCTATAAATTCGTAGGCTGCTTCAGGAGTTTTGTTATTCAGAGTTCTGCCGGTGGCTGAATCGATTAATTGCCTTGTTGAAGGGTTAACACCGTTGTAGAAAGTTTGGACCTGTAGCCACAAGGGTAATCCATGGTGTGGACACCTTCTCAGCAAATCTTTGTATCTCTCCCATGCATCATAAAGTGTCTCTAAATCCATCTGCACAAAAGAAGAGATATCATTCCTTAACTTGGCCGTTTTGGCCGGCGGAAAATATTTTAATAAAAAATTTTCGGTCATTTGATCCCATGTAGTGATTGACCCTCATGGAAGAGAATGCAACCACTGTTTGGCTTTATTCCTTAGAGATAAGGGAAATAACCGAAGACGGATGGCATCGTCAGTAACGACATTTATCTTGAAAGTATCGCAAAATTCTAGAAAATTTGCTAAGTGATTATTTGGATCTTCATCCTGCAAACCATCAAACTGAACAAATTGCTATATCATCTGAATTGTGTTAGGTTTCCGTTCAAAATTATTTGCAGCAATAGCAGGTCTAACAATACTTGACCCAGTTCCTGTTAAACTAGGTTTAGCATAATCATACATAGTTCTAGGAGCATTATTTTCAACCATCTCTGGAGGTAGTGGGTTATTTTCACCATCCCTTGAAGAGGATTAGTTTCGCCTTCTTGCTCTTCTTCTATGTAGTTTAAGCTTTCGCCTTATTTCTCTGCGATTTCTCGAATTTGTTCTTTCAATATCACTTGTTGTAAAGTAGGGGCCTGTTAGGTTCCTTCTAGTCATAAACTAGAGGTACTGAAAGGAGGAAATAATAAAAGAAGAAAATTTAGCAAAGTTAAAATAAAATAGGAAATAAAAGTAAATAAAAAATAAAAAATGGCTAAAGTAATAAAAATTGAGCTTTCTTAATATTTTAGTTCCCCGGTAACGGCGCCAAAAACTTGATCGTTGTGTTTATGCGATGTCAAAGTCTTAAAATTTATAATGAGAATGATCGAACCTGGAAACTAACTATGACAACGATCTGAGGCAAGCGCACCTATCGAACAGTAGTATAGTTAAGGCAAGACTGGAATGTCGAACCCAAAGGAACTAAAAGTACTAATACTAACTTTCTTTTTATTATCTAGCCTAAAATAAAGGGAATTTGTTGTTTAATCTAAATAAACTAATTCTTAAACTAAAGACTCTAAGACAAAGAAGAATGAATTTGGGGAAAATACTTGTGGGAAAAGCCAATTGATAAAGACAATACCCAAGGAAGAATCCACCTAGACTTCACTTGTTATCTAACTCTCGAACTGCAGACGATTTATTCATTTGACTTGATCCGTAAGATTCCCTAATGTATATTAAACCCTCTCTCAAGCGAATAACGTCTAACCCTAGGTTGATTAATTGAAATCTCTTTCTAATTAAAACCCTAGAATTGCATTAACTCGATCTATGGAATCCCATATTAGGTTTCACCCTAATCCAGGCAAAATCTCGTCACCCTATCTCTAGGTGCGCGATCAACTCGCTTAACTATGCTAGATCTACTCTTAGGCGGGGACTTTTGCTCCTCCACCTAAGCACATCAAACTTGAATCAATATCCGGAAATATCAACACAAGAATTAAGAACACATAATTAAGAACAAGTCAAATATTTATCATATAGTTCAAAGAAACGATAACAAGATTCATCTTAGGTTTCATCCCCTGGGTATCCGAGGGTTTAGTTCATAACAATAAAAGAAAACATCTCAGAAGAAAAGATAAAACAAAACATAAGAAATCCCTAAAACCCCCTGAAGGAATTGAAGGAGAGATCCTCCGTCTTGAGTATGATTCTGGCTTCTTGAGATGGATCAACTGGCTATCTTTAAGTAAACCTCCACAAATCTGCCTCTTTTGGCCTAGCTGGACACCCCTTGACAACAGCCTTGGGCTCCCCCTTTTAGGTCATACTTAGGGTGTTTATATAGGCTTTGGAATGTGTTTCTTTGCCCCTAAGTATCCTAATCCGAGTGAAATTCCTCTTTGTCACGGCAGGGGCACGGCCATGGCACACGCCCGTGTAAATCGCGGGTAGGCCGTGTGGAGTCTGTTGATGAGGCACGGCCGTGTGGTCTTGGGCCCAGGCCGTGTCGATTTCGTGATGTGGCCCATTTGGCCCGTTTTAAGCCTATTTCTTGTTCTTTTCATCCTCCGGTGCTTCTCTGAGTATAAAACATGAAAACAAAGGATTGAGAGCACCAAATGACATAAAATAAGGGATAATTCATCCAAAAGCATGCTAAATGTGGGCTTAAAATATGTTACTTTTACGGTTTATCAGTATTGAGATTTTGTGTATTTTGTGATTTTGTGAAATAGGGACTAAAATGTCAAAATGTGAAAATATGAGGGCTAAATTGTAAATTACCCTAAATATGTGTTTTTGGATTGAATTGAATGATTTGGTGAATAAATGGATTAAATTTGAATATGTATAGATCAAGAACCGAAGAAAACAGATTTAGATCGAGGGAAATCTAAAGTGATCGAGTAGTCGAAATCGCTCGTTTAATCTGAATCTGAGGTAAGTCGATATACAAATAAATGTATTTGAATTGAGTTATTTATGTATCTACGAGAATTAGATTGTATGATTAATGCTCGAGATGGAATGTATATGAAATCCGAGGATATACCGATAAGTTATAAATGTTCGAGAAGTCCCGTGCGAACCTAGGAATAGATAGGATAGCGTATGTCATGACATTGGTGTTCGATATTTGATATCATGTAAGACCATGTCTGGGACGTTGGCATTGATTCGAGATTTCATGTAAGACCACGTCTGGGACGTTGGCATTGATTTGAGATTTACATGTAAGACCATGTCTGGGACATTGGCATCGTATTGATTCGTGTGAGACCTTGTCTGGGACAGTGGCATCGATATCTGAGTACATGTAAGACCTCGTCTGGGACGTTGGCATTGTACGACTATTCCAAACATTCTGATTATCCTATTTAGTTCCGAACAGTTCAACGGGCAAGTCCGAGACTATGTGAGTTGTATATCCATTTCAGGTACGTTTGATGTATATGCTTTGAATAGTCATGAAAGGTGAGTAAATATGTACATAGATGCAATGAGCTAAAATATGCTATATGCATAAATGTGAAATGAGAAAATGAGTTAAATGGAGATATGATGGTTGGTAAGCTATGGCTAAGTAATGAGCCAATGAAGAATCATGAATTTGCTATTGAGATCAGTTAATGATCATGTATTGATATGATTATATGAATTATACGTTAAGTTTATTTGTATATGGCTTACTAAGCTTTTGGAAAGCTTACTTTGTGTGTGTTTACTCTGTTTTATAGATCGTCAAAGCTACAAAAGGCTCGGGAATCGTCGAGGATCGTCATCACACTACTCAATCTTATTTTGGTACCCTTTCTGAAATGTATTTACTAAAGTATGGCATGTATAGGCTAGTCATTTTGGTTTATGTTTAAGATGTGTATATATGGCCATGTGATATGGCTAGACAAATGGTTGTGTTATGAATGAGTAACCATGTTATATGATGTTTGTTTGGTATGGTTTAATGACCAAAGAAATGGTCAAAATGATGGTAAGTTTATTGATGCAAGGTATGCATACAAATGATGAATGGATGTTATAAAGAAATGGTAAGTTGGTGATGAATTATGCTTGGATATAATTGTGAATAGATTGAGTTAATTATTATATAAAATGGTGAGCTTAATATGCTTTTGAATGCTTGAAATGGTTGGTTATTTATGGCATGAATTGAATTGGTATATGCTTGTAGGGATGACCCTAGTGTGGGTGGCATTTTGGCCTTCAAATGGCCTATATTTGCCCACACGGTTGAGCAGACGGGCGTGTGGCTCGACCGTGTCCCTCGTGGTTTTATTTCAAAACAAGTCATACTCGACCACGGGCTGGACACACGGGCGTGTGACTGGCCGTGTGGTGCAAGTCAGGCTCGACCACGTGTGAGGCACACGGGCGTGTCCATGGCCGTGTGGACAAGTCGGTATGTATGCCATATTTTGACACGACTTAGACACACGGGCGTGTCTGAGGCCGTGGGAGGCACACGGCCTGCCCACACGGGCGTGTGACCTCTGTAACTTTGAGAAGTTTTTAAATTTTTGAGGATTTTCGTATGTGTTTGGTTTAGTCCCGGCCCTATTCTAAGGCATGCTTGAGGTCTCGTAGACCCATTTAAGGGACACTTTGATTAGTTTTGATGAATTATATTATGAAATGTCCGTAAAAGTCTTCGATTGTCCGGTAATGCTTCTTAACCCTAAACCGGTGATGGTTACGAGTTAGGGGTGTTACAACAAGACTACTTACCCAATTAAGCCAAGAAAGCTTGTTTTCTCTTTCCTAGCGTTTCCATGTATTTTGGGGAAGAAGATGACATAAAATAATGATATTTTGTTATTTAATTAATTTATTACCTTTTTTTCTCATCTTTCCAATTTCATCCTTTTCTTTATTTTATTTTCCATGGATGAATCATCGTCCTTATCAACTAAGAATTTTTAATGGTCTAATTACCATATAAGGACCTCCAATCTAAAGTTCTATAGCTATTTAATCCCTTTAGCTATTAGAACTCAACTTTTGCACTTTGTGCAATTTGGTCCTTTATCAAATTAAACATGTAATAGATAAAATTTCTTTATGAAATTTTCACACAATATTATTATCATACTGTAGATCATAAAATAGTATTAAAATAATTTTTCTTTCTGGACTAGGATCTGTGGTCCCGAAAGCACTGTTCCGACTTTATCGAAAATGGGCTGTTACAACTCTCCCCCCTTAAAGAATTTTCGTCCTCGAAAATTTTACCAGTAAAGAGATTCAGATATTGCTTTTTCATAGTTTCCTCTGATTTCCAGGTAGTTTCTTCTATATCATGTTATTACCAGAAAACTTTTATTAAAGCTACCTTTATATTTTTCATTTCTTTCACTTCACATGCCAGAATTTTCAATCATTCTCTCACTGTAAGTCCTGTCAAACTAAATTTCAATATCTATCAGAGAAATATCATGTAACGGATCTGATTAATACCGTTGTAGCATATATACATGAATAACAAGTCCGATTCTTTTCAATGATATCATACGGCTCAATAAACTGCGGACTTAATTTGCTTTTACGGCCAAACCGAAGAACTTTCTTCCATGGCAAAACTTTCAAGAATATTTTATCATCAATTTGAAACTCTATTTCTTTTCATTTTAGATCCACATAAGATTTCTGACAATCAGATACTGCTTTCAAATTGTCTTAGATCACTTTCAACTTTCTTCGGTTTTACGAATCAGATCAACTCCATGTATCTTTTCTCACTGAGCTCAATCTAATACAACGAGGTTTTACATCTACGACCATACAGAGCTTCTTGTAACTTGTTTCAGAATTAGAATATGAACTGCAGATCTCTATTAGAAATAACAGAAACTGACACATCATGTAATCTGACAATTTCAAAAATAGATAATTCAAACAATCTATTAAATGAGAAATCCATTCATACCAGGATAAAATGTGCAGGCTTCGTCAAACATTCGACAATTACTCAAGTAGTATCTTTCTTTTTCATAAACAGGGGTAATCCCAATATAAAATTCATAGTAACTTTATCCCATTTCCATTTCGGTATCGTCACTGGCTGTAACCATCCTAAAAGTATCATCTTTAACTTGCTAATATATCAAACATTTAAATACAAATTCAGAAATACCACATTTCATTCCGGCTATTAATTCATCTTTTTCAAATCGTTATGCATTATATTATTTACCGGATGAACAGACATAATACCACTGTGAGCACTCATATAAAATTTTCTGTACAAGCTTTGGATCCTTTAATACACAGGCTCTACCTTTGAATAACAGACAATTACTAGATCCATTCTGAAATTTTAAATCAGAAGTTGACTTACTTTGTATCCGTTTAACTTGCAACTCGTTATCACTTTTCTGAGCTTCACAGATCTATTGTAGAAACATTGATTTAGCTTTAAGCTCAGCTAAAATTGAACCATTATCAGACAATGACAATCGGATATTCATTACTCATAAGGCAAACAAAGACTTTCTGTTTAAAGTATCCACAACTACCTTTGCTTTTCCTGGATGAAAGTCAATTACAAAATCATAATCTTTCAGCAGTTCAAGCTATCTATACTGTCTCACTTTCAAATCCTTTTGCAACTTCAGATAATTTAAACTTTGAAAATCAGTAAATATATGGTATTTTTCACCAAGCAGATAATGTCGCCTGTTTTTAGTGCAAATACAATAGTTGCAAATTCTAATTCATGTATCGAGTAATTCTTTTCATGTGGTTTTAACTTCTGGAAACATAAGCTATTACTTTGCCTCACTACATCAAAACACGGTCCAACCCATTCAATGATGCATCACTGTAAATCATAAATTCCTTACCCGATCCAGGCTGATCCAAAACTGATGTTTCGATCAACAAGGCTTTCAACTAATCAAAACTTTACTTACATTTATCGGTCCATTCAAATCTTTCATCTTTCTGTAATAATCATGTCATCACTGTAGCTATTTCAATTATTAACATCGCAGCTTTGAATTATTTCGAAGCCATAATCATAAGATAGATTAAAAACCATAGTGCTATAATAGGACTGAAATTTCAAAACAGTATAGATGGAACAATACCTCAACATCAATAGAATTCTCCAAATAAAAGAGAAAAATCGAAAGTAGTCCCAATAACAACCAGTGGAGTAGTACAACTTCTATAATCTGAGATCCATATTACTAAACTCCCATGATCGAGTTAGGATTTTTTTTTAACAGTAATAAATATAATTACCTCCGACCAATGAATATCTTTCACAGATAAACAATGTTTACAATAATAAAGAAATTGATGATATCCCAGAGAAAATCTAGAAGAGTAATATCGCGTATATACAGTAGAAACAGCTGTGATAAAGACAATATAAATTGCATATTCGCAATTTAGGGCTTCAACCAGTAGTGTAACACCCCAAACCCGGCCTGGACATTATCGCCGAATCTGGCGATGTCACATGATAGTGCTTTGGAAAACGTAACTGCGTTAAAACCATTTTTAGGTATCTTAGGCTATCGTCAAAACGTGTCGTTTATATATTCATTATCCATTTTCAAAACTTTATACCTTGCGGAAGCTTTTAAAATGATTTGCGAGGTCATACGTATTTTGATAAAACCTTTGTCTATTTTGAAAACTCACGTCTTGTCCTACTGGTAGCAGTTTATGAAATAATCATCCCAAGTTTTAAACTAAAATCCGAAAGGCCTTATTACATAAAATTTACCCAAATATAACCAAAGCAGAATTAAAAATAAACCATAAATAAGTATCCAGAACCGTGGTCACCGCCGAGTCCTCCGCTGCACCAATCTGCCTACTATTGGGATTACTTGAACGGATTAAACAGAAAAGGGTGAGTTTTCACAAACTCAATGTGTAATCCCCACAGAAAACATACACACAGAGATATCAGATAGCGAGACATAATCTCACGGTTCAGTGCAGAGCCCATTACGTGAGAACGGTGTGGACCATAGCCCACTCAGATTCAGAATCAGACATATTATAGGGCCTTAGCCCATTTCAGACAGGATATGTAGAGAACAAAGTCCTACCCACCAGCCTCTACACACTAACTCCGTCCAACCCTACACACCATGTGGGGATAAAATCAACCCACCCAGCCCTACACACCATGTTATACCGAATGCGGCACATAATCAGAAATTTGCAGTTGAGCTACCAGATAACAGGCTTCAGAGCCTTTCAGATACTTCCTCCAATCATAATCAACCCACCCCGATGCAATGCAACATACATGTAACGCCCCGAATTGTAACGCCCCAAATTTGGGCCTAGTAGAATTGGGCCCATTGGGCCTTTGGAATGGGAGCGTTTAAAATTTTTGGGAATAAGAGAACAGCACTAGTGCAAGTTGGACCTATTAGGTGAGTGATTTTGGAAGGTTAGGGGGCTTCCATGAAGTCCCGGGTTCAAACTTGGGCTTTAGGAAAAATTTTGGTTTTAGGAGAATAAAGCCTTGGGGGTAAGTAAGTAGGCTTTAAGAATAAATTGTGGGAAAAAAAGACACAAAAGGAGTTGTGGTCTAGTGGCAAATGGCGCCACAGGGGAGACAATGAAGTGACGCCATAGAGGAAGCAAGGGGTCCAAGGTTTAAGTCTTGGCGCTTGCAATTCATTTTGTTTTTCTTTTAAATGAACTTAGACTTTGGCCCATAGGCTTATATTTAGTTGCGCATGTTCTAAGTCATAAAAGGAGCTTGTGTTGTGGTGGCATGTAGTGTCTGGAGCATAAGAGAGGGCAAGGGTTCGAATCTCATGTCAAGCAAGGGAGTGTTTATTTTACGGATTGGACGGCCAGAGTTTGTGTTGGATTAAAACTCTGCTGAAGGTGGGATCCCACATCGGGAAGCTAGCATGAGGATAGGCAAGAAGCTGGCTTTAAATAGGGCAAACCATGAGGAGAGTAAGCATACCTTTCTTGGCTTATCCTTTTTGCTTTGTGGCGTGCTCGTTTGGGTTAGGCGTTGGATCATTCGTTGATCTGTATGCCGTTGGGTCGCGATGGTGGTGATTGAAGTTGATCGACACACCCCTTGGGGGTCAAGGGTGCGATCATTGTTGGCTTTTGCGCAGAACAGTGTTCAGAGCGCGGATTAACTTCAGATTCCTATCAGGTGTGGATTTCGCACTACTCTAGCTGTAGAGGGGCAAATGCCGAAATGCCGGTCACACGGCGATGGTAGCCACACGAGCGAACGAGCGCACGTGTGGGAGCTTCGACGCGATAGTTGAGGCCATCATGAGTGTTCTTGTGGGTTTAGGCTGTTTGGGCCGAAATGGGCCATGTGGGCCCAATGGGCCCGTGGGCCCATATGAATAAATTGTATGGTTGTGTAGTAGCTATTGGACTGGACTATGTGAATCTCATATCTGTGGCTAGATTTGGGCTAAATGGGCCACACAGCGTGTGGGCCCATTTAGGCGAGAATGGGCCCTAGGCCCATTTGCATCGTTCTCTGCATTTTAGAATACCCTTGGTTTCTACAATTCATGAAATACTCTTGGTTTACAAAATTACTGAAATACCCTTGGTTTACTGTAATTCTTGAAATACCCTTGGTTTACAAAATTACTGAAATACCCTTGGTTTATAGAATTACTGAAATACCCCCGATTTGAAAAATTACCGAAATACCCCTGATTTGCAAAATCACCAAAATACCCTCAGTTTGCGGAATTACCAAGGTACCCCTGATTTGCAAAATTACCGGGACACCCTCGACTTGTAAAATTACCGAAGTACCCCCGATTTGTACAATTACCGAAATACCGTCGGTTTGTGAAATTACCAAAGTACCCCTTATTTGTAAAATTATCGAAATACCCTTGATTTGTAAAATTACTGAAATACCCCCGATTTGCAAAATTATTAAAATACCCCCGATTTGCAAAATCACCAAAATACCCTCAGTTTGCGAAATTACCAAAGTACCCCTCATTTGCAAAATTACTGGAACACCACCGATTTATAAAATTACCAAAATACCCCTGTAGGGTAGAATTACCGAAATACCCCTGTAGGGTAGAATTACCTAATACCCCTGTAGGGTAGAATTACTGAAATACCTCTGTAGGGTAGGATTACCGAAATACCCTTATAGGGTAAAATGACTATTTTGCCCTTGCGGGTAACTGACTGATTAGGACTATGATTGATCTAACTGTGAATGTATGACTGTGTTTTAACTGATTTGATTGGGATTATATGGCTGATATGTTTTCAATATGTGTGTAAATGATTGTTTCTGAGCATGGCCATTTTGCATACACGTGTAATGATTGAGCATGACATACACGACATATTGCATGGGGTTGGGACTTTGATACGGAGGAAGTTCTGATAGGGTCGCACGGGTTGCATGACTACTGTGGATCCAGTATTGATATGTTAAGGTCGCACGGGTCGCATGACGACTGTGGACCGACGGACGGCTTAAAGCCGCGTAATCCAATTATGGCTCTGTGCCATCTTGATTATGGATTTGTGCCAATCGTATTTACCCGTGGCTATGTGCCTAACATATATATCGATGACTTTGTGTCGATCATATTTACCCGTGGCTGTGTGCCGGTTATATTACCGTAGCTGATGGCTATGTGCCGATCTTATTACAGTTACCGATGGCTATGTGCCAATTGTGAGATCTGTTATTGAAGGCTTAAAGTCAGTATAAATACTAGCGACTAATTTTGCATTATTGGAGAGATTAGCTGGGTGGGTCGACGTGGTCCCCACAAAGAGAGATGGTTGGTACGGGTGGAGAGTTGGCTGGACAGGGTTGGGGTACATGCATGTTTTGCATTGATATGATTTAGGGCTTAGGCCCAGATTGTTACCGAATAGGGCTTAGGCCCAGATTGTCACCGAATAGGGATTAGGCCCAGATTATTACCGTATAGGGGATTACACACTGAGTTTTTGTAAACTCACCCCATTTTTAACTGTGCAGGTAATCCCCAGCCTTAGTGGATTTGTAGCTGTGAGGGACTCGGAGGTGGCCACACGTCTACAGTTTCTTTATACTTTGGACTATATTTTTGAGAATCTAGTTTGGGTTTTAATTTTTGTAATAAGGCCTTGTAAGTGAAGTTGTGGGTTTTTTGTTATGGTTTTATAATTGCTATAAGTAGAACATGGTTTTCCAAATTAACTCCTATTTTTCAAAATATCATGCTTCCGCAACTGTTTTAAATTAAGTTTCCGCAACAAGCAAGGTTTTAAAGATAATAATGTTTTACAAGAGAATGATTTTTAATAAACCACGTTTTGAAACTAAGCAAACGAAATCTGAGGTTTTAAAGGCAGAAAGTTTTAAATTGTAAGAAGCGTTTCTAATGAAAGCATGGTTTTCAAAAAAAAAAAAACTCTTCAATGTGACACGCCAGATTTGGGCCTAACTTCTAGGCCGAGTTTGGGGTGTTACAATACAAGAATGACATGCTACTATGCAATTTAAACTCATATATTCATATCAGTATACATGCTTAGTACAGAAATCAGACAGACAGATCACTTATATAGGGGCCTAAGTAAAGCTTACCGACCCTATAGTAGGTCCACAGTCGACTTGGGAGACCCGTGCAACCTTATAGAATATTTCAGAAAAATGGGCTCACACACCTATATGGCTTGCCCGTGTGGTCCAGACGGCCCAAATTGGCCTTGGCCATGTGATTCATTTTTAATGTAACCCATGCTAGCTAAATATTCATATATGTTTTCACTATTTACTTATATGTTCATTCAAAGTTGTCTACTTGAGTCATTGTCACTAAATTATTTGTAACTTGAGCTAAAGAATTCCAAATTAAGATCCGCTTGATTTTTCCGAAACTAGACTCACATATTTTCTTACCATAAAATTTTCAGAATTGATGGTTAAGCCAATAAGTATAGTTAATTCTTAAAAGTCAACCCTGTTCTGTTGTCTGACAGTTTCGGCCCTTCTTCACTAAAAAAATATTTTCTCCTAGTATGGGATTCGGATGATGTTCCCGTTTGTTTCTCTTGAAAATAGACTCATTAATAATTTTAAGCATATAAATTGTAACCCATAATTATTATTTTACAGTTTTTTATGATTTTCCAAAGTCGGAATAGGGGAACCCGAAATCATTCTGACCTTGTCTCACAAAAATTATCATATCTCATCATTTACAATTCCATTGCTTACATTGTTTCTTCCATGAAAAACTACACTCAATAAACTTTAATTTCATATTTTATTCAACCTCTAACTCAATTTCCATTTTTTGATGATTTTTCAAAGTTAGGCTACTGCTGCTGTCCAAAACTATTTTCTCTTATCTCTCGACAGCAAGCAATTCCGGCTTTTCGCCGATTCTCGTTTTCTACGTTTAGGGTACACACCTGTATCATTTTTGATGCAAAAGCAACACCAAGCAATCCTGAACCTTCAATTGATCAATTTTTCACTCCATTAATCACTTAAAAAATCGAATTGAATTAAACCCGAAACAGGGTATTCATCTATCGAACAAAAAACCATTACCTTCAATCGAATAATCATGAATTCCACGCCCTTAGAACATCGTTGATTGATATTCAGCCCTTTGGAAAACCCCTAAACACCAAACGAACCCTTCTTAATATTTGAACAAAATATAATTAAAGTTTAGCCTAAAACTAAACTTACCGAATGCGTGCAGTCCACGAAGCATAACGAAATTGAAAAAAAAGAATCGAAAAAGGAAAGGATGAGGGAAAAATTAGAAGAAAATTTGGCAGCAAGAAAACAATGGAAAAGGGAATGGCAGTAAAGAGGGAGAAGAGGAGAAGATAAAATCAAAAATTTTGTTTTGGGGAAAAGAAAAAGATGAATAGAAACTGATAACCCCAAAATCTTTTCCCTTAATTTTTTTCCACCAAACTCCGCACTAAATCCACTACTCAGATTTTTAGTCCATCTCAAACTCTCCTAGACAGACGAGAAAAATAATGCCCAAGCTAAGATTCGAACACAGGACCTCCTTCACACCAACACTCCACTTAACCACCAGACCAGCAGGCCCATTCTGTTAATTATCTACCAACTTTTCCTTAAAAGCCTACTGACTAAAAATAAGGCTTTCTTCAGAAAAATACCAAAATTTAGCCAAAGGCTTGGCTTGAACTTGGGACCTCCCACACACACCCAGAACACTTAACCACTGAAGCAGATACACCGTTGTGTGTCAAAATTCACAAAAGCTGAAATTAAAAATTTTGGGGAGTTACAACTCTACCCCGTAAAAGAAAATTTCGTCCTCGAAATTTACCTGATCAGAAAAGGTGAGGATACTACTGATGCATCAAATCTTCAGGTTCCCACGTGGCCTCCTCAGTGCCATGATTCCGCCATAGAACCTTTACCAGTGGAATAGACTTCTTTCGAAGAACCTTTACATCGTTATCCGGAACCTGAACCAGCTCCTACTCAAAGGTCAAGTTTGGCCTAACCTCAATCTCCTCAACAGGAACAATATGGGTAGGATTAGAGCGGTAGCGCCTCAACATAGAGACGTGGAACACGTCATGGATATGATCCAACTCTGGAGGTAGCTCCAACTGATAAGCGACTAGTCCTACTCGATTCAAAATACAGTAAGGTCCAATAAACCTAGGGCTCAACTTGCCCTTACGACCAAACCTCAGTACCTTCTTCCATGGCGAGACCTTAAGGAATACAAAGTCCCCCACAGAATACTCAATCTCGCGTCTCTTCAGATCCGCATAAGAATTATGTCTATCAGATGCCACTTTCATACGATCCTGAATCAGTCTAACCTTATCCTTTGTCTCGAAAACCAATTCAGGACCCAGAACACGTCGCTCTCCCAACTCAGTCCAACATAAAGGAGTGTGACACTTAAGACCATACAGTGCCTCGTAAGGTGCCATCTGGATACTAGACTGGAAACTGTTATTATAAGCGAACTCCGCTAGCGGCAGATAACCCTTCCAACTGCCTCAGAAATCAATAGCACAGCTTCTCAACATATCCTCCAGTATCTGAATCACCCTCTCAGATTGACCATCGGTCTGAGGATGGAATGCAATACTGAAATCTAACCTTGAACCCAGAGCCTCATGTAACTTTCTCCAAAACTGAGACGTGAAGCGAGGATCCCTATCAAAGATGATCGAAACCGGTACCCATGCAGTCTCACTATCTCAGAAATATAAAGCTTTGCCAGCTTCTGCAGAGAATAATCAAGATCTAACCGGTATGAAGTGGGCGGATTTAGTCAATCGATCCACGATGACCCATCTCGAATTCTTCTTAGTGGGTGTGAGGGCAACCCACTAACGAAATCCATAGTCACTCGCTCCCACTTCCATAAAGGAATCTTAACCGCCTCTGACCAACCGAAGGTAATCGATGCTCAGCCTTAACTTGCTGGCACGTCAAACATCTAGCCACAAAATCAGTAACTTCTCGTTTCAATTCTGGCCACCAACATAACTCACGGAGGTCTCGGTACATCTTATTTCCACCAGAATGCATAGCATAAGGGCTACTATGCGCCTCTCTCAGTATAGGTTGTCTCAAATCAGTATCATTTGGAACACAGATTCTCCCACGAAAACAGAGTACCCCATCACTATTCAGTCTAAAATCCATAATGCTACCACTCTCAATCTATCGAAACTGAAGACCCAAAGACTCGTCCTCTAACTGCTTACCCTTAATCTGCTCAATCCATGTCGGCTTAACCTGAAGCTCGGCTAATAGACTACCATCGTCAAATAAGCTAAGGCAAGCAAACATCACCCACAAATCATTCATTGCCCTATGGCTTAGTGCATCAGCCACCACATTGGCCTTGCCAGGATGGTACTCAATGGTGCAGTCGTAGTCCTTAAGCAGCTCAATCCATCTACGCTGCCTAAGATTCAACTCCTTCTGAGTAAGGAGGTACTTGAGGCTCTTGTGTTCAGTGTAGACGATACACTTCTCACCATACAAGTAATGCCTCCAATTTTTTAGTGCAAACACTACGGCAGCCAACTCCAATTCATGCATCGGATAATTCACCTCATGGGTCTTAAGCTGACGAGATGCATAGGCTACCACCTTACCATCCTGCATCAACACACATCCCAAACTGACATGTGACGCATCACTATAAACCGTGAACTCCTTTCCAGGTTCTGCCTGCATCAAAATAGGAGCCTCAGTCAGTACAGTCTTGAGCTTCTCAAAGCTCTCTTGCTGCGCATCAGTCCATGTAAACGGTACACCCTTACGTAGCAGCTTAGTTAAAGGTGTTGCAATCAATGAAAAGCCCTCCACAAATCACCGATAATAACCCACCAGTCCTAGAAAACTACTGATCTCATACACGTTCCTAGGCTATTTTCGTTTCAACACAGCCTCAATCAACACATGGCTGCTGTCCAGTAGCAGCAACAGGGGGTCTAACTCTAACCGGCCTATTAGCATTGGCCTTTTTCTTAGGCCTCTAAACTGAACTCGTGGGCTCCGAATCCCTCTTGTTCTTTCCTCTCTCTATCTCGATTTTGGCACTCAACGCGCTTAACCTCCTCGGCAATTTTTGCTTTCTCGACCAGGAAAAAAAATCTCGCTCCCTCTGCGGGGCTATCAGAACTCTCAGATTATCTCTGAGGCCATCCTCAAAGTAGAAACATCGCTCATACTCAGATGCCACCATACCTAGCGCATAGCGGCTCAGTCTTAGAAACTCGGCCTCATACTCGGCCACTGATCGATCCCTCCGTGTAAGATTCAGAAACTCCCTCCTATGAGCATCCACATGACTAGCTCCGACATATTTCCCCTGGAAGGCAGTCTTAAAGAACTCCCAGGTCAGACGTTCAGGCTGAGTGCCCTCCTTAACGGTCACCCACCACTGATAAGCCTCGTTCCGTAGCAGTGAGACTGTACCCTTTAATTTCTACTTAGGGGTGCAATCTAGATCATCCATGATCCTCTCTGTGGCCTCAATCCAGTACCCGGCCATATTAGGGGTGACCCCAGTGACACCCCTGAAGAGCTCAGCTCCATTGGTCTGGAGTCGTACCGTAACCGACCCTCGACCCCCAGATCCAGTATTGGGCCTAGCGACCCTCTCCAAAATCCATAGCATAGCCTGGGACAATGCATCATCCCCAGCCATGCGATCTTGAGACCCAGTCTCAATAGCGGGCGATAGTGGTGTCTCACTCGTATCCAAATTTGGCAGGCTGGCCGATGACGAGGACTCAGCTCGGGCCCCTCTACGGCCTCTACCTCAGCCTCTAGTACCCCGTCCGTGGATACCTCGTGTGCTCATATCTAATCAGATTTATCTGGTATTATAAGTTTTATGAATCAGTTACAGTTCCAGTGTTTATTAATAAATATTTCATGTAAAATAGTACCAGAAGTTCAAAGTTTGTTTTCGTTTGTCGCAGTCTCTAGTAGTTTACTATAGTTTTAGTTTAACTACAGTTTCCAGTATATACTAACTAGGGTATTTTCACAGTTTACTACCTATAGTAGTTTCAGAATATCATAGCATTTTCAATTTAAGCATCAGTTTCAGAATACTTACAGGATCGACGCCGGAGACTCGGTGTACCACATACTCAGTAGAAACATTTCAAATAATTTTAAAAACAATTCTTCAAAAACCAAATTTTAAAACCCATAATCCACAGCCGAGTTTTACAACCTGGCTCTGATACCACTAAATATAACACCCCAAACCCAGCCTGGACGTTATGGCCCAATCTGGCGATGTCACATGATAGTGCTTTAGAAAACATAACTGCGTTAAAACCATTTTTAGGTATCTTAGGCTATCGTCAAAATGTTTTTTTTATATATTCATTATCCATTTTCAAAACTTTATACGTTGCGAAAGCTTTTAAAACGATTTGTGAGGTCGTACGTATTTTCATAAAACCTTTGTTTTTTTTTTTTGAAAACTCGCGTCTTGTCCTACTGCTAGCAGTTTATGAAATAATCATCCCAAGTTTCAAACTAAAATCTGAAAGGCCTTATTACATAAAATTTACCCAAATATAACCAAAGCAGAATTAAAAATAAACCATAAATAAGTATCCAGAACAATGGTCACCGCCGAGTCCTTCGCTGCACTGATCCACCTACTGCTGGGGATTATCTGAACGGATTAAATAGAAAAGGGTGAGTTTTTGCAAACTCAGTGTGTAATCCCCACAGAAAACATACACACAGAGATATCAGATAGCAGACATAATCTCACAGTTCGGGTCTGAGCCCATTACAAAAACGGTGTGGACCATAGCCCACTCAGATTTAAAATCAGACATATTATAGGGCCTTAGCCCATTTCAGACAGGATATGTAGAGAACAAAGTCCTACCCACTCGCCTCTACACACCAACTCCGTCCAACCCAACACACCATGTGGGGATAAAATCAACTCACCCAGCCCTACACACCATGTTGTACCGAATGCTGCACATAATCAGAAATTTGCAGCTGAGCTGCCAAATAACAGGCTTAAGAGCCTTTCAAATACTTACTCCAATCATAATCAACCCACCCCGATGCAATGCAACATACAAGAATGACATGCTACTATGCAATTTAAACTCATATATTCATATCAGTATACATGCTTAGTACAGAAATCAAACAGACAGATCACTTATATAGGGGTCTAAGTAAAGCTCACCGACCCTACAGTAGGTCCACAATCGACTTGGGCGACCCGTGCAACCTTATAGAACATTTTAGAAAAATGGGCTCACACGCCCATATGGCCTGCCCATGTGGCCCAGACGGCCCAAATTGGCCTTGGCCATGTGATTCATTTTTAATGTAACCCATGCTAGCTAAATATTCATATGTTTTCACTATTTACTTATATGTTCATTCAAAGCTGTCTACTTGAGTCATTGTCACTAAATTATTTATAACTTGAGCTGTAGAATTCCAAATTAAGATCCGCGTGATTTTTCCGAAACTAGACTTACATATTTTCTTACCATAAATTTTTTAGAATTTATGGTTTAGCCAATAAGTACAGTTAATTCTTAAAAGTCATCCCTGTTCTGCTGTCTGACAGTTTCGGCCCTTATTCACTAAAAATTTATTTTCTCCTAGTATGAGATTCGGATGATGTTTCCGTTTGTTTCTCTTGAAAATAGACTCATTAAGAATTTTAAGCATATAAATTATAACCCATAATTATTTTTTTACAATTTTTTTATGATTTTCTAAAATCAGAACAGTGGAACCCGAAATCATTCTGACCTTGTCTCACAAAAATTATCATATCTCATAATTTACAATTCCATTGCTTACATTGTTTCTTCCATGAAAAACTAGACTCAATAAAATTTAATTTCATATTTTATTCAACCTCTAAATCAATTTCCATTTTTTATGACTTTTCAAAGTTAGGCTACTGCTGCTGTCCAAAACTATTTTCTCTTATCTCTTGACAGCAAGCAATTTCGACTTTTCACCGAATCTCGTTTTCTGCGTTTAGGGTACACACCTATATCATTTTTGACGTAAAAGAAACTCCAAGCAATCCCGAACCTTCAATTGATCAATTTTTCACTCCATTAATCACTTAAACAATCAAATTGAATTAAACCTGAAACGGGGTATTCATCTATCGAACGAAAAACCATTACCTTCAATCGAATAATCAAGAATTCCACGCCCTTAGAACACCCAGCCCTTTGAAAAACCCCTAAACACCAAACGAACCCTTCTTAATATTTGAACAAAACATAATTAAAGTTTAGCCTAAAACTAAACTTACCGAATGCCTGCAGTCCACGAAGCATAACGAAATTGAAAGAAAAGAATCGGAAAAGGAAAGGATGCGGGAAAAATTAGAAGAAAATTCGGCAGAAAGAAGACAATAGAAAAGGGAACAGCAGCAAAGAGGGAGAAGAGGAGAAGAGAAAATGAAAAAAAAATGGGAAAAAGAAAAAGATGAATAGAAACTGATAACCCAAAAATCTTTTCCCTTAATTTTCTCTACCAAACTCCTCACTAAATCCACTACTCAGATTTTTAGTCCATCTCAAACTCTTCTAGACGGGCGAGCAAAAATAATGCCCAAGCTAAGATTCGAACATAGGACCTCCTTCACACCAACACTCCACTTAACCACAGACCAGTAGGCCCATTCTGTTACTTATCTACCAACTTTTACTTAAAAGCCTACTGGCCAAAAATAAGGCTTTCTTCAGAAAAATACCAAAATTTAGCCAAAGGCTTGGCTTGAACTTGGGACCTCCCACACACACCTAGAACACTTAACCACTGAAGCAGATACACCGTTGTGTGTCAAAATTCACAAAAGCCGAAATTAAAAATTTTGGGGCGTTACAAGTAGAAGTAGAAAATGGTATCATATGAATCTTGTCATTAAGTCTTCTATCAATCATGATGAATTAGAAAACCAAAGAAGGAGAGAGCAATACCGCTTATGAATCAACTAGACTTACAATAATTCCATCTATTAGAAATAGCCGGCCCTCCTATATGATAAATATCACATCTGAACATGAGCAATTACATATGTCTTTGAGGATAATAGAACATACAGAATACCCAGAAGAGATCGATGTAAGATACCCGATTATAACAGCTGTATTCAGATATCTTTGCGACTTCATCACTATTCCACTGACTATTAAAGTCATCCATAATCTCACATTTTTCAGTTCACTAAAAGAATCAATTTAGAAGAAATTTCTAATTAATCCGTTTTGTAGTTACCACAACTGAATAAGTCGATTACTCATAAATAACTTTTTTCGTCACAATGACATTACATATCCCGAATAATCTTCAAAAAAATCTGATATCTCTTTTAATACCGTCTTTACTTACTAACCCATTCTCAGTTCTAACTGCATTATTAATCATTCAGCCACTAAACTCTTCAATCCCACAATTGTAAACTTAATCAATATAATTCTTCTGAATCTCATTGTATAAAATTGTACTAGTAAGGGGGTGGAAATCGTAAAGCCTCAAAATTTAACTTTTGTATATATATATACACGTATAATATAACATTTACCATCGACATGTTCATAATCATCACAAGTAATATTCTTACTCAAATACCTAAGTATCGCTTTCAACGTTATCGGAATTAGCTCGGTTGGAAAGCATCTCTGTCTATTAGCAAAAATAATTTTAATCAGAGTAGGGAGATATCATGTAACATCCCAAAGTTGGGCCTAGTAGGATTGGACCCAATGGGCCTTAGGCGTAAGAGCGTTTAAAATTTTTGGGAATAAGAGAACGGCTTTAGTGCAAGTTGGATCTAGTAGGTGAGGGATTTTGGAAGGTTACGGGGCTTCTATGAAGTCCCGGGATCAAATTTAGGCTTTAGGGAAGTTTTGGTTTTATGTGAATAAAACCCTGGGAGTTAGTAGGTAGGCTTTAAGAATAAAATGTGGAAAAAATGACACAAGTGGAGTGTGTGGTGTAGTGGCAAAGTGACGCCACATTAGAGACAAGGGGTGACGTCATAAGGAAGGAAGGAGGTCCAAGGTTCAAGTCTTGGCTCTTGCATTTTGGTTTCTTTTTTTAAATGGATTCTAGAATTTTGCCATAGGGTTATATTTAGTTGCGCATGATTTTAGACACAAGAGGAGCTTGTGGCCAAGCGGTTAGCGATGTGGATTATGCTACAAGGGAGCCTGGGTTCGAATCTCATGGAAAGCAAGGGAGTATTTATTTTGCTAAGTTGGGGCGGCAAGAGTTTGAGTTGGATTTAAACTCTGCTAACGGAGGGATCCCACATCAGAAAGATACAAAGAAGGAAGGTGAGAAGCTAGCTATATATAGAGCAGTCTATGAGGAGGGTTAAGATACCTTGGAGGGCGTTTGGGCACAGGAGTGGTCGGAGTGCGGATTAGCACCAGTTTCTTATCAGGTGTGTACTTCTCTACTCTAGTTGTAGAGCGGCAAATGCCGAAATGCCAGTCACCCCGGTGATGGCAGCCACACGAGCGTACGAGCGCACGTGTGGGGGCTTCGATGCGATAGTTGAGGCCACCAGTAGTATTCTTGTGGGTTGAGGCTACTTGGGCCACGACGGGCCGAAGTGGGCCCAATGGGCCCGTGGGCCCATATGAATAAATTGTATGATTGTGTAGTAGATAGTGAACTGGTCTATGTGAATCTAATATCTGTGGCTAGATTTGGGCTAAATGAGTTACACGAGCGTGTGGGCCCATTTGGGCCGAGAATGGGCCCTAGGCCCAATTGCATCGTTTCGATAAGAAAAGGTATCCGTGTCGCTCGAGGCGACAGTAGGCCGTCGGAAAGGCCATTAAGTGAAAAATTGCCGAAATACCCCCGGTTTGCAAAATTATCGAAATACCCCTGGTTTGTAAATTATCGAAATACACCTAGTTTGTGAAATTACCGAAATACCCTCGGTTTGCAAAATTACCAAAATACCCATACTTTGTAAAATTACCAAAATACCCCCGATTTGCAAAATTATCGAAATACCCCCGGTTTGTAAAATTATCGAAATACCCCTAGTTTGCGAAATTACCGAAATACCTCTGATTTGCGAAATTACCGTTTTACCCCTACACGACAAAATGATCGTTGTACCCTCGTGGTAGTACTAGCGTTGTATGTGTTAATTGTATGATTGATTACGTTTGAGATGCGTTGCTTACATGGATTGGTTATGAGTAGAATTACCGAACTACCCCTGTAGGGTGGAATTACCGAAATACCCTTATAGGGTAAAATGACTGATTTGCCCTTGTAGGTAAATGATCGACTTGTGCAATGAGTTGTCTAATTTGTCTGTGGTTGTATGACTGATATGCTTTTATTACATGTTTAAATAATTGTTACTGAGCATGTCCATTTTTGCATACACGTGTAATGATTGAGCATGACAGACACGACATATTGCATGGGTGGGAATTATGGTACGAAGGAAGATTTGAGGATCGCATGGCCGTATGGTATGGATCCAGGATCGCATGGCCATATGGTATGGATCCACCACAGGCTTTTTAGCCACCGAGCAGCTATGCTGCACCGAAAATGTTACCGAGGGCTGTGTGCCATTAATATGGGCTTTGTGCCGTAATTATGGGCTTTGTGCCAATACCGAAGGCTTTGTGCCGTAATTATGGGCTTTGTGCCAATACCGAAGGCTTTGTGCTATTATTATGGCTTTGTGCCAATCATATTTACCGTGGCTATGTGCCTAACATATATATATTGATGACTCTGTGTCAGTATTTGAGGATCGCATGGCCGTATGGTATGGATCCAGGATCGCATGGCCGTATGGTATGGATCCACCGGAGGCTTTAAGCCCAATGTATGTGATTAAGAAGCTTTGTTGCAACGTTCGGTAGTACCGCAACCGGGCTACCCTTGGTGTGTAGCGGTGAGGGTCGATTGTAGAAATCCCCACTGGTGTGTTTGGCAGAAATGGGTGGTGTGTAGCGGATGGAAAAATTAGGTTGGGCTGGGTTTGCATCGCATTGCATACATTATCTGCTGTGACATATGATATGGATTAAGGCTCCACCGAGGCTATTTTGGGCTAAGGCCCAATTGCCACCGTTACTGTAATGGGCTTCGGCCCAGATTGTTGTGATGCATGTTCTTACCGATGAGGGTTGTACACACTGAGTTTTCGTAAACTCACCCCCTCTTTTTATTAAATGTTTCAGGTAATTCCCAGCGAAAGAGGATTGGGAGCCGTGGAGGACTCGGGGGTGGCTATACATCGGAGATACTACTCGTGAAACTTAGTAATTTCGATTTTTACCTTATTTTAAGATTATTTATTTTGGGTTAATATTTTGTAATAAGGCCATTGGTTTATTTTTTCTAAGTTTCATTTATAACTGTTAAACTTATAAATACGGGGTTTTCTTAAAACATTAGCAATAGTTTTCTAAAATATCATGTTTACACAACGATGCAAGTTCAACTTTCATAACAAAACAGTTTTTCAAAATAATAACAACTTTTAAACGGTCATTTAGCAAATCGCATTTTTCTCAAACAAACAACGAACTCGGAGTTCAAAAAATCCGATAAAACTTTTCTAAACAATTGCTTAGCTTTTCAACTTCCTTCAATGTGACACGCCAGATTCGGGCCTAACTTCTAGGTCGGGTCTGGGGTGTTACATATCACACGTTCAACCCAAGAACTGACTAAACCGTAGCTCTGTTACCAATAAATGTAACACCCCTAACCCGAATCCATCACCGGAATAGGGTTACAGAGTATTACCAGAGTTACGGGTCAAGTAACACACATTTTACAAGCATTTAATATTCAAATTCGATTTCAATCAAATTTAATCATATAGTCCCTTACATGAGCCCTCGAGGCCCAAATCATGCATTAGAGTCAGGTCGAGACTAAACCGGGTACTTAGAGAATTTTTCGTGAAATTTCAAAAAAAAATCCTAAGTGCAGGGTCACACACCCGTGTGGCTCACACGGCCAAGGACACGTCCGTGTCTTAGGCCGTGTAACTCTCTGACTTGGGTCACACGGCCAAGTCAAATGCCTGTGTGCTAGGCCATGTAGGGGAGCAGGGGTCACACGGCCAAGCCACACGCCCATTTTCCAAGCCGTATGATCAATTCTGAGCATTCTGTTTTGACATTTTAAAGTTGCAGGGGACACACGGCCATGCCACACACCCATGTGCTAGGTCATGTGTCACATATGGCTGAAACATACGCCCGTGTCTCTGCCCGTGTGGATGAAAATAGGCTATTTTCCAAGCCATATTTCTTACCCATCTTGTCATTTACATACACCAACACTTAAACACATTTGCAAGTCATATCAAGATAATTAATTTAAGTAAAAACCAAGTCTCATGCATGACATAATATCACATACAACTAATGTACTCTTCGGTACCTCAGATGAAAATTTGTTATCAAGTTAATTTATATTTCATACTTACCTATTTACCAAAATGCATACATTTATGATCACATTCATTCCTCAAACATGATAGATCCACTTATAATTATATCAAAACATGTTCATCACAAGCCATTCCAATGGCTAGTTATAACCAAAACATTTACATGCCAATATGGCTAATTAACCTATACATGCCATTATAACCATAATTGATTTACCATATGTACCGAAATGGGCCAATGGATAGCATGAGTGATCTCTGCCAAGCTTCCAATCCAACGAGCTTCTGATTTACTACAAAATAGGGAAATAAAGCAGAGTAAGCTTATAATGCTTAGTGAGTTCGTATAACATGGTACTTAACTTACCATTCATTCTATTTCAAGATAAACATGTAAGTCACATTCAATCAATTTGATCTCAAACCCTACACATATCCTCATTGCCCTTGTTAGTCATACATTCCATAATAACATCAAGAAACATATATGGCTCAACAACAATCAGATTTCCAGTTATATATATATACTTTCATTATCTCGTATTCATATAACATGTATAAATCATATATTTGTATTTCAAGTACATATTCATAATAATTTATCTCAAGTTCAGATTATTTCATGTCAGAACTTTACCCATTAGATCATTCAAAATATCAATGTCAGACGAGTAGTACAGTCAAGGTGTACTGTAACAGCCCGACTTAGGGCCTAGTCAGAATAGTGGTGCGAGACCACAAACTCGAACTAAAAATAGGATTTTTATGAATTCTATAAGGTTTATGAGGTGATTTCATGATTGTGTGAAAATCTCATGAAGAAATTTTATTAATTTGTAATTAAATTGTCCATTAGGACTAAATTGCAAAGAATAGAAAATATGAGTTCTAGAAGGTTCAAGTATGAAATAGAATTATAAAAATTTCTAGAGGTCCTTATTTAGCAATTATACCATTATATTTGATGATGGACTAAAATGGACATGGGAAGGAAAAATCTTAAGAAAGGATCATTAAGGGCATTTTTGTCATTTGGTTAATAAAAGAATTAAAAGGGAAAAAGAAGCCAAAATTGTGTCCATCTTCTCCATGCTAGCCAAAATTTGAAAAGGAGCCATAGCTAGGGTTTCTTCAACTTTCAAGCTTGATAGTAAGTGCATCCTAGCCCCGTTTTTAATGTTCTTCGTATTTTTTAGACCCTCGTAGCTCGGTGTAGCTATTTCTAGCTATATTTTGAGCTAGGGTTTATGTTCAAAAATTTACCCATGTATGACATGCATGTATTTTGATGTTTTATGGAAGAATATGAAAGTTTAATGTATGATAAACATCTTTTTCTAAGTGATTTTCATGAAAAATGCATAAAAGGACCAAATTGTAAAAGTTGTAGAAATGGTCATACATGAGTGAAATCATGGAAATTGAATGTTGCTATAGTTGATAAAATGATTTGTCTAGGCTTGAAATGCAAGAAAGTTGAATGAAAATCATTTTACGAGCCTAGAGGTAAAAGTGTAATTATGTAAAAGTTTAGGGGCAAAATCATAATTTTTGCCAAAATATGAGTTATGGGTTGATTTAGTCAATGTGTGTATTTAAAAAGTGAAATTTTTATTATAGATCAAGAAATGCGAAGCCCAGATCGAAACTGAGGCAAGAATAGAATCGAGGACTAAATCAAGCATAGACACACATTTTGAGATTTGAGGTAAGTTTGTATGGAATTAAAGCTTCATAATATTACGATACCTGAAACTGTATGATATTATGATGATGTATGTCATTTCTATGAAATTGAACGAGGAAGCCTTGATGAGGGAATGGTAAGAACAAGTTAAACTAAAGATCCGGTTGAAGTTCCAGAATAAGGATGATACCTACGTATTCACATGAGACAAGGAGGGTCCCGTATAAGACCATGTTTGGGACATGGCTTCGGCACCAAAGGAAGATCTCGTATAAGACCATATCTGGGATATGGCATCGACATCCATGTACGATCTCGTATAAAACCATATATGGTATATGGCATCGACATTCATGTACGATCTCGTATAAGACCATGTCTGGGACATGGCATCGACATCGAGCTGTGAGATCCCGTGTAAGACCATATCTAGGATATGGCATCGTCATCAAGGGTGATCCCATGTAAGACCATATTTGGGATATGGCACTGGCATCAAGTTTTTAAATGATGTGTTCGATCATTTTACGATAATTTAAATGGTTTATGGGCGAAAGAGCCAAGTATGTAAAATAGTATAAAGCTAAATCCGTTTAAGGATGATCTTGAGTTTCATTCGTGATACGAATGATAATGATTTGAATTTATGTTCATGTTAGCATATGTGCTAAGCCATGTGATTAAGTGATACATGTAACATGAGTAAGTACAAGTTATGAAACCATATTGACATGAGACGGGTAAGAATAAGTATAATTAAGTGCGAATAAGTACGAGTAAGTATGCTCAATCATTTGAGGCTTATATTGCCATTGTTTCATGATATGAATGAGATGTTTGAGTTATTATGTTGTTCTAGAATTTCATGCAAATTTACTAAGCTATATGCTTACCCCTCTCTTTTCCCTATTCCTTGTAGTTTTGCCAAGTTAGCTCGGAGATCACTGAACGTCAGAGCTCGGAATCACACTATCAACTGCTCTTTTGGTATAGTAAAGTTAATTCATTTTGAGTATGGCATGTATAGGGATTTGATCATTGTGTGTCATGTCATATTTAAGGGCCAATGGGTTGGCTATCAATGTTTTACACTCATTTTGTAAAGGGGCATGATGAATTGGCCAAAATTGTCAAGTTCTTGTTTTAAGGTTGATGGATATAATGAAATGAAAATTTCATGCAAGGTAATGAGTGAAATGTGGATGGAATGCATGTTAATTTAATGGTTATTCATGGGTTGATATTGTTATATTACATGTTCTTTGAGATGAAATGAATGAGTTTATGTTTCAGGGTGGCAAAAGGCTTGGAAAATAGCCTATTGATGTCCACACGGGTAGACACACGGGCGTGTGTTTAGGCCGTGTGCGACACACGGCCAGCCCCATGGGTGTGTTGGTAGGCCGTGTGTCCCCTGCACTTAATTACGAGAATGTGATTCGTCACACGGGCCAGCACACGGGCATTTGCCCTGGCCGTGTGCTAATTAGAAATTGATGACATCATAAACAGAGAGCTCCACGGGCAGGAGACACGGGCGTGTCTAGGCCGTGTGAAGGACACGGGTTATAGACACGGGCGTGTGCTCAGTCGTGTGAAATAAGTCAGTTTCGACCACGGGTGTCGAACACGGGCATGTTCTAGGGACACACGGGCGTGTCTCTTGGACCACACGGGCGTGTGGCCCCTATTTAGGCAAAAATTTTCAAAGAGAGCGAAAGTTCCCAGTTGAAGTCAAAAACCTTCCGGGTGAATGTTTAAGGCCTCGTAGGCCCATAATATGAATGTTATGATCAAGAAAGAAAGGTTTTAAGTCGAAACGAAATTTTATTGCCCGTAATTACATGTTCAAGCAAGGTCAAGTATGGTAATGCCTTGTAACAGGTTCTGGTGACGGACACGGGTAAGGGGTGTTACATTTAGTGGTATTAGAGCTACAGTTTAGTCAATTCTCAGACTAACGTAGCGTGAGTATGAGTCTAGCTATACATGCCATACATAAGATTACTTGTGTAATGATAGTGTGACGACTCCTGACGATTTGAATTGTATTTTATATAGTTGATGGATACTGATCCTGACCGAGCTGCAGCTGATGATGCTGCAAGTAATGCGCCAGCTCCCGTGCAAGGGACCGCGCCAGTAGAGAGTAGACCCGAGACTTTGGGTCAGGGAGAAGAGGCCCGGGAAGCCTTTCTATTCGTACACAGAGTACCTTTGAGCAAATCCGAATGCTCCACCTCCTCCACCCCCGCCTATTCCTCAACCTACCCCTGTAGCTCCTCAAGTGGTAGAAGCTGTAAGAAGAGAAAAGCCTCCAGTTGATAGGATCCGGAAGTAAGAAGTCGAGGAATTCAGGGCTAGTAAAGAGGATGACCCAGAAAGAGCAGAATTCTGGCTTGAAAACACCATTCGGGTGTTTGATAAGTTATCGTGCACACCTGAAGAGTGCATGAAGTGTGTGGTTTCTCTTTTGAGAGATTCCGCTTATCAGTGGTGGAATACCCTTGTGTCGGTAGTACCAAGGGAAAGAATCACATGGGAGTGCTTTCAAGAAGAGTTTCGAAAGAAGTATATAAGTCAAAGATTTATTGACCAAAAGAGAAAGGAATTCCTTGAACTGAAACAAGGAAAGATGTCGGTGACTGAGTACGAGCGTGAGTTTGTGAGGCTTAGTAAGTACACTCGGGAATGTGTGTCCTCCGAAGCCATCATGTGTAAGAGGTTTGAGGACGGACTAAATGAAGATATCAAGTTATTCGTTGGTGTCCTCGAGTTGAAAGAATTTATTGTATTAGTGGACCGGGCTTGTAAGGCCAAGGAATTGGTGAAAGAGAAAAGAAAAGCTGAGATGGAGTCTCGTGACTCAAGGAAGAGACAATTGAGTAAGTCATTTCAATCTTCATCTAATAAGTCGAGAGATTTTCCTACCCGATCAGCTACTTCATCCAGGTTCTCAGGCAAAAGCAAGAGCAAACAGTATTCAGGGTCTAAAGCCCAGACCACATCGGTCGCTAGTGTTGGAAATGCCAGATCGAGTAAACCGGAGTGCCCGCAGTGTGGCAGACGTCATTCCGGTGAATGTCGAGCCAATGAGAAGGCTTGTTTCAGGTGTGGGTCTTTAGACCATTTTATTAGAAATTGCCCAGAGGGGGATGAGAAAGAGAAGCCTCAGGATGCAAGACCGGGAGGCACTGTTAGAGGAAAACCACAGAGAAACCCGGGAAGTGGAACAAGTAGTAAGAATACGCACAGAGAGCAGGCTACGAGATCTGAGGGTAGAGCACCTGCAAGGACCTATGCCATTCGCGCTCACGAAGAGGCATCATCTCCTAATGTGATTACGGGTACATTTTATCTCTATGATACTACCCATTCATACATATGCATGAAATTAGTATCTAGAATGATATGCCCGTAGAGTCTACAGAATTTGTGATAAAGGTGTCTAATCCTTTAGGAAAAAGTGTGCTAGTTGATTAGGTATGTAAAGATTGCCCATTGATGATTAGAGGTCATTGTTTTAAGGCAAATTTCATGCTATTGCCATTTGATGAATTTGGTTAACCACTCATGATGTGACAGTAAATTGTGAAAAAAAAATATTGAATTGAGATGTGAAAATGGGGACTCTCTTCGTCTTGAATCAGATGATCAAGACAGGTCACCGGTAGTGATAACTCACATGTCGACCCAGAAGTATGTAAGAAAAGGGTATGTGGCGTATCTTGCCTTTGTGATGAATGCCAAAGAAACTGAGTTAAAGATTGAATCAGTACCGATAGTATGTGAGTACTCAGATGTTTTTCTAGAAGAATTTCCAGGATTACCTCCAGTTAGAGAGGTTGAATTTGGTATTGAGTTAGCTCCCGGTACTGTACCGATATCGATTGCTCCTTATAGAATGGCTCCAATGGAGTTGAAGGAACTAAAGGCACAGTTACAAGAGTTGACGGACAAAGGTTTTGCTAGACCGAGTTGCTCTCCATGGGGTGCTCCAGTGCTATTTGCGAAAAAGAAGGACGGTTCTATGAGATTGTGCATAGATTACCGACTGCTTAATAAGGTAACGGTGAAGAACAAATACCCATTGCCAAGGATCGATGATTTGTTCGATCAATTGAAGGGAGCCACTATGTTCTCCAAGATAGACTTGAGGTCGAGATACTACCAGTTGAGAGTCAAAGACTCAGATGTGCTGAAGACGGCTTTTCGAATGAGGTATGGCACTATGAACTTCTAGTCCTGCCTTTTGGTTTAACGAATGCCCCTACGGTGTTTATGGATTTGATGAATTGCATTTTTCGGCCGTATTTAGATAAGTTTGTGGTTGTTTTATTGATGATATATTGATATATTCCCGGGATGAGCATGAACATGCCGAGCACTTGAAGACCGTTTTACAGATTTTACAAGATAATCAGTTGTATGCCAAGTTCAGCAAAAGTGAATTTTGGCTCAAGGAAGTGGGATTTCTGGGACATATTGTCTCGTGAGATGGAGTCCGAGATGACCCAAGTAAAATTTCAGCCATTGTTGATTGGAAACCGCCGAAAAATGTATCTGAGGTTAGAAGTTTTTTTGGGTTTAGTCGGCTACTACAGGCAGTTCGTTAAGGGGTTTTCTATGATAGTGACTCCAATGACGAAACTGTTACAGAAAAATGTAAAGTTTGAATGGACAGAAAAATGCCAACAGAGTTTCGAGAAATTAAAGGCAATGTTAACAGCGGCTCCAGTTCTAGTGCAACCTGAGTCGGGAAAGGAATTTGTGGACTACAACGATGCATCCTTAAATGGATTGGGCTGTGTACTTATGCAAGAGGGCAGGGTGATAGTGTATGCCTCTAGACAGCTAAAGCCACATGAGAAGAATTACCTGACGCATGATTTAGAGTTGGCTACCATTATTTTTGCACTGAAGATTTGGAGACACCATTTGTATGGTGAAAGATGTCGGATTTTCACCTATCACAAAAGTTTAAAGTATTTGATGACTCAAAAGGAATTGAACTTGAGGCAGCGAAGGTGGCTAGAGTTAATAAAAGATTATGAGTTAGTTATTGACTACCACCCGGGAAAGGCGAATGTAGTCGCTAATGCCCTGAGTAGGAAATCCCTATTTACCTTGAGGGCTATGAATACACGGGTGAATTTTTCCGATGATGGTTCTATTCTAGCTGAGTTGACGGCTAGACCAATGTTCCTTCAAGAGATTTATAAGGCACAGAAAGATGACAGCGACTTGCAAGCCAGAAGAGTTCAGTGCAAGTCAGGTATTGAGTCCAATTTTCGGATTGATTCAGATGGGTGTTTGATGTTTAGAGACCGAGTATGTGTACCGAAGAATGATGAGCTCATTCGTAAAGTTTTGCACGAGGCACATAGCGGATGTTTATCTGTGCATCTGGGTAGTACCAAGATGTATAATGATCTGAAGAAATGGTACTGGTGGCCGAGTATGAAGAAAGATATTTCCAATTTTTTTTAAGATGCTTGATTTGTCAGCAAGTAAAGGCCGAACATCAAGTACCCTCGGGTTTACTTCAACCTATTATGGTGCCCGAGTGGAAGTGGGACCGAGTTACCATGGACTTTGTAACAGGTTTACCGTTGACACCGAGCAAGAAAGATGATGTATGGGTCGTAGTCGATAGACTTACGAAGTCAGCCCATTTCATACAAGTGCGTGCGACTATTCACTGGACAAGTTGGCAAACTTGTACATCTCTGAGATTGTGAGACTTCATGGAGTGCCCTTATCGATTATATCGGATAGAGATCCGAGATTCACATCCAGGTTTTGGAAAAATTTGCAAGAGGCCTTGGGCACAGAGTTGAATTTTAGTACAGCTTTTCACCCTCAAATCGATGGTCAGTCGGAGAGGTTAATACAAGTACTTGAGGATATGCTCTGGTGTTGCATTCTTGAATTTCAAGGTAGCTGGGAAAGGTGTATAACGTTGATAGAATTTGCCTACAATAACGGTTTTCAGTCGAGTTTGAAAATGGTGCCTTGTGAAGCTTTATATGGGCGTAAGTGCCGAACGCCTTTATATTGGACTGAACTTAAGGAAAACCAGATTCACGGGGTTGACCTGGTTAGAGAAACCGAAGAAAAGGTTAAGATAATCCATGATTGTTTAAAAGCTACTTCCGATAGACAAAAATTCTACTCGGATTTAAAAAAGAAAGAGATTGAGTATCAAGTCGGTGATAGAGTATTTCTGAAAGTATCACCATGGAAGAAAGTTCTTAAATTTGGTCGGAAAGGCAAATTGAGTCTGCGTTTCATCAGACCATATGAGAACACTGAAAGGATTGGGCCGGTAGCCTATCGGTTGGCTTTGCCGACTGAGTTAGAAAAGATTCATGATGTGTTTCACGTGTCGGTGTTGCGACGCTACCGATCAGACCCACCACATGTAATCACACCGACTGAGGTTGAGATTTAAACCGACATGACATATGGTGAGGAACCAGTTAAGATCCTAGCACGGGAAGTCAAACAGTTGAGAAATAAGAGTATAGCTCTTCTGAAAATATTGTGGCAAAGACATGGAGTAGAAGAGGCTACATGGGAGCCCGAGGAGACTATGAGGAACCAGTACCCAAACCTTTTCCCTGGTAAGATTTTCGGGGACGAAAATCCCTAAGGGGGGAGAATTGTAACAGCCCGATTAGGGCCTAGTCGGAGTAGTGGTGCGAGACCACAAACTCAAAGTAAAAATAGGAGTTTTATGATTTCTATAAGGTTTATGAGGTGATTTCATGATTGTGTGAAAATCTCATGAAGAAATTTTATTAATTTGTAATTAAATTGTCCATTAGGACTAAATTGCAAAGAATAGAAAATATGAGATTCTAGAAGGTTCAAGTATGAAATAGAATTATAAAAATTTCTAGAGGTCCTTATTTAGCAATTAGACCATTATATTTGTTGATGGACAAAAATGGACATGGGAAGGAAAAATCTTAAGAAAGGATCATTAAGGGCATTTTTGTCATTTGGTTAATAAAAGAATTAAAAGGGAAAAAGAAGCCAAAATTGTGTCCATCTTCTCCATGCTAGCCGAAATTTGCAAAGGAACCATAGCTAGGGTTTCTTCAACTTTCAAGCTTGACAGTAAGTGCATCCTAGCCCCATTTTTAATGTTCTTCGTATTTTTGAAACCCTCGTAGCTCGGTGTAGCTATTTCTAGTTATATTTTGAGCTAGGGTTTATGTTCAAAAATTTACCCATGTATGACATGCATGTATTTTGATGTTTTATGGAAGAATATGAAAGTTTAATGTATGATAAACATCTTTTTCTAAGTGATTTTCATGAAAAATGCATAAAAGGACCAAATTGTAAAAGTTGTAGAAATGGTCATTGATAAACCGTAAAAGTAACATATTTTAGGCCCACATTTAGTATGCTTTTGGATGATTTATCCCTTAATTTATGTAAAAAGGTGCTCTTAATCCTGTCTTTTCATGTTCTATACTCAGGAAAGCACCCGAGGACAAAAATAATGAGAAACAGGCTTAAAACGGGCCAAATTGGGCTAAACCATGAAATTGACACGGCCTAGACTTCAAGCCACACAGTCGTGCCTTACTTTCCTACTAGAACACGGCTCAATCCCGACTCACACGGCCGTGCCCCATTCAACATGTTCGAACACGGCCTGGCCACGACTTACACGGGCGTGTGCCATGGGCGTGTCCCTGCCGCGGCCAAGAGAAGTTTTACTCAGATTTGGATACTTGGAGGCAAAGAAACATATTCCAAAGCCTATTCAAACACCCTAGTAGGAACTCTACTTGAATTAGGATACTTTGGGGCCAAGTAAGGCATCTCAAAGTCTATATAAACACCCAAGGGGGCAACTTGTCAAGGAGTGGGACAGAAACCCTCTGTCGAGGGGAGCCCAAAGCCATCGTCTAGGGGCATCGTGCTAGGCCAGAGAAGGCAGATTTGTGGGGATTCACTCAGGGATAGCCAGTTGATCCATCTCAAGAAGCCAGAATTATACTCAAGATGGAGGATCTCTCCTTCAATTCCTTCAGGGGGTTTTAAAGATTTCTTATGTTTTGTTTTATCTTTTCTCTTGAGATGTTTTCCTTTATTGTTATGAACTAAACACTTCGGATACCCGAAGGGGATGAAACCTATGATGAATCTTGTTATTGTTTTCTGAATTATATGATAAATACTTAGTTTGTTCTTAATTATGTGAGCTTAATCCAAATTTAATGTGCTTAGGTGGAGGAGGAATAGACCACGCCAAGAGTAGATCCAACATAATTAAGCGGAGTTGATCGCACGCCTAGAGATAGGGTGACGAGATTTTTCTGGATTAGGGTGAAACCTAATATGGGAATCCATAGATCGATTTACTTCTATTCTATGGGGTTATTATAAGAGAACGAGAGTTCCACTAATTAACCTAGGGTTAGACGTTATTCGCCTCGAGAGAGGGTTTAATATACATTAGGGAGTCTTACGGATCAAACTAAGTGAATAAATCGTATGGTTTAGTGTTAGATAACAAGTGAAGTCTAGGTGGATTCTTCCTAGGTTATCATCTAAATCAACTGAGTTTTTCCCAAGTTATTTTCCAAATTCATTCTTCTTTGTCTCAGAGTCTTTAGTTTAGTAGTTAATTAATTTAGATTAGATAAACAATCTCTCTTTATTTTTAGGCTAGATAATAAGAAGAAAGTTAGTATTAGTACTTTTAGTTCCTTTGGGTTTGATAATCCGGTCTTGCCTAAGCTATACTACTGTTCGATAGGTGCACTTGCCTCAATCGTTTTCAGAGTTAGTTTCCAGGTTCGATCATTCTTTTTATAAATTTTAAAGCTCTGATTCACAGCGATCAGTCATACATGAGTGAAATCATGGAAATTGAATGTTGCTATAGTTGAGAAAATGATTCGGCTAGGCTTGAAATGCAAGAAAGTTGAATGAAAATCATTTTACGAGCCTAGAGGCAAAAGTGTAATTATGTAAAAGTTTAGGGGCAAAATCATATTTTTTCCAAAATATGAATTATGAGTCGATTTAGTCAATGTGTGTATTTAACAAGTGAAATTGTTATTATAGATCAAGAAACGCGAAGCCCGGATCAAAACTGAGGCAAGAATAGAATCGAGTACTAAATCGAGCATAGACACACATTTTGAGATTCGAGGTAAGTTTGTATGGAATTAAAGCTTCATAATATTACGATACCTAAAACTATATGATATTATGATGATGTATTTCATTTCTATGAAATTGAACGAGGAAGCCTCGATGAGGGAATGGTAAGAACAAGTTAAACTAAAGATCCGGTTGAAGTTCCGGAATAAGGATGATACTTACGTATTCACATGAGACAAGGAGGGTCCCATATAAGACCATGTCTGGGACATGGCTTCGGCACCAAAGGAAGATCTCGTATAAGACCATATCTGGGATATGGCATCGACATCCATGTACGATCTCGTATAAGACCATATCTGGTATATGGCATCGACATCCATGTACGATCTCGTATAAGACCATGTCTGGGTCATGGCATCGACATCGAGCTGTGAGATCCCGTGTAAGACCATATCTAGGATATGGCATAAGCATCAAGGGTGATCCCATGTAAGACCATATTTGGGATATGGCGCTGGCATCAAGTTTATAAATGATGTGTTTGATCATTTTACGATAATTTAAATGGTTTATGGGCAAAAGAGCCAAGTATGTAAAATAGTATAAAGCTAAATCCGTTTAAGGATGATCTTGAGTTTCATTCGTGATATGAATGATAATGATTTGAATTTATGTTCATGTTAGCATATGTGCTAAGCCATGTGATTAAGTGATACAGGTAACATGAGTAAGTACAAGTTATGAAACCATATTGACATGAGACGGGTAAGAATAAGTATAATTAAGTGCGAATAACTACGAGTAAGTATGCTAAATCATTTGAGGCTTATATTGCCATTGTTTCATGATATGAATGAGATGTTTGAGTAACTATGTTGTTCTAGAATTTCATGCAAACTTACTAAGCTATATGCTTACCCCTCTCTTTTCCCTGTTCCTTGTAGTTTCGCCAAGTTAGCTCGGAGACCACTGAACGTCGGAGCTCGGAATCACACTATCAACCGCTCTTTTGGTATAGTAAAGTTAATTCATTTTGAGTATGGCATGTATGGGGATTTGATCATTGTGTGTCATGTCATGTTTAAGGGCCAATGGGTTGGCTATCAATGTTTTACACTCATTTTGTGAAGGGGCATGATGAATTGGCCAAAATTGTCAAGTTCTTGTTTTAAGGTTGATGGATATTATGAAATGAAAATTTCATGCAAGGTAATGAGTGAAATGTGGATGGAATGCATGTTAATTTAATGGTTATTCATGGGTTGATATTGTTATATTACATGTTCTTTGAGATGAAATGAATGAGTTTATGTTTCAGGGTGGCAAAAGGCTTGGAAAATAGCCTATTGATGTCCACACGGGTAGACACACGGGCGTGTGTTTAGGCCGTGTGCGACACACGGCCAGCCCCATGGGTGTGTTGGTAGGCCATGTGTCCCCTGCACTCAATTACGAGAATGTGATTCGTCACACGGGCCAGCACACGGGCGTGTTTCCTGGCCGTGTGCTAATTAGAAATTGATGATGTCATAAACAGAGAGCTCCACGGGCAGGAGACACGGGCGTGTCTAGGCTGTTTGAAGGACACGGGTTATAGACACGGGCGTGTGCTCAGCCATGTGAAATAAGTCAGTTTCGACCACGGGTGTCGAACACGGGCATGTTTTAGGGACACACGGGCGTGTCTCTTGGACCACACGGGCGTGTGGCCCCTGTTTAGGCAAAAATTTTCAAAGAGAGCGAAAGTTCCCGGTTGAAGTTCAAAACCTTCTGGGTGAATGTTTAAGGCCTCGTGGGCCCATAATATGAATGTTATGATCAAGAAAGAAAGGTTTTAAGGCGAAACGAAATTTTATTGCCCGTAATTACATGTTCAAGCAAGGTCAAGTATGGTAATGCCTTGTAACCGGTTCTGGTGACGGACGCGGGTAAGGGGTGTTACATGTACAAATCCATAATCATGGATGAACGTATTCATCAAATAAATTCCATGTACATATATCATCATCTCATATTTCTATATATCATGTATCATCATTTTTCATGTGTTTCAGACAGATACGTGTAATAACTCATTTCTTATTCATATCTTCTCATGTCAAGATTTTTCCCGTTGAACTTATCTGATATATCGATGGATACACAGGTAGTACACTTGAGGTGTACAAATTAGGATCCGTCAACTCATATTCAGGGGTACCCGTTAGGGCACATAACCAGAGAGCAGACTCTCGAGCCACATATTAGGATGCTCAGATGAGCCATGTAACAGGAAGCTTATCCGGGCTAAATCAGGAGTGCTCATAAGAGCCACAATCAGGACGTTCACAAAGAACTTTTATTCAGGAAACTCACTAAGAGCCTATCAGGATTGCTCACGAAGAGCCTTGTAACAGGAGCACCGGATAACCATATCTCAGGGAGTTCAAGCGAGCCATGTTAGGACGCTCACAAAAAGTTGCGTTTGTGTCTGCAACATATGCCAGATCACAACTGATCACATAACAGGACACTCAGAGAGAGCTACATTTGTGTCCGCAACATATGCCAGATCACATAACAGGACGCTCACAGAGAGCTGCGTTTGTGTCCACAACATATGCCAGATCACAACCGATCAATAAACAGGACGCTCACAAAGAGCTACGGTAGTGTGCAACACATGCAGATTCACTACCGATCAGGATGCTCACAGGAACTATATAACAGAATGCTCGAGAGGGCTTTCATTAGGATTGCTCGTCCGAGCTAAATCCCGTCTGCAACATATGCAGGACTATATTCATTACGGGAATTCACGTATCCATCGACTTTCCATTATTCAAACAGGATTTAACATTTTTCAAGCATTATCAAGCATGTGATTTCTTACATTTATAATATTCATATAATTCAAATAAACACATTCCACATTCATTTCAAGTATAAAAGTAACATTTTTATCATTTATCATTTATCATTTATCGGGCATTATCATTTATTTGCAGGCATTATCATTTATCGGGCTTTGTCGGATATGTTTCCAATGTCATATATATATGATATTTATACAACTCACATGCACCATATTTAATTCAAGCATATAAATATACACAATTTAGTTACACGAACTTACCTCGACTAATGTTCGTGTACGTAAAATCTACTAATCCGACATTTTCTCTTTTCCTCGTTCTAACTCCAAATTTTGTCTATCTGGATCTATACGAGTAAATTTAACATCAATTTAATACAATTTAAACTTAATTCAGTCCAATTCACATCTTAAGAAAAAATACCATTTTGCCCCTAAACTTTTAATTAATGACGACTTCATCCCTAGGCTCGGAAAATGAAATTCATGCAATTTAATCCTTGTTCCAAGCCTAGCTGATTTTTACATGTGACATTTACAGCCTATGTATTTCATAAAATTCAGAATTTTTCCATGAATTTTACAACTTTTCAATTTAGTCCCTAAATAATGTTTTCATCAAAATTCACTTTGTAAAAGTTGTTTATCTATCAACAACCTTTCATATTCTACCATAAGTTTCAAAATTTCAGCATATTCATCCATGGAAAAATTTTCATACTTTGATAACTTTACAAATTAAACCCCAAAATAGATAGATTAAGTTATCCCGATCTCGAAAATATAAAAATTACTAAAAATGAGACAAGACTACTTACCCAACTAAGCCAAGAAAGCTTGCTTTCTCTTTTCTAGGGTTTCCATGTATTTTGGGGAAGAAGATGACATAAAATGATTGTATTTTGTTATTTAATTAATTTAACACCTTTTATTTTTCATCTTTCTAGTTTCATCCTTTTCTTTATTTTATTTTCCATGGATGAATCATCATCCTTAACAACTAAGCATTTTTAATGGTCTAATTATCATATAAGGGCCTCCAATTTAAAATTTTATAGCTATTTAATCCCTTTAGCTATTAGAACTCAACTTTTGCACTTTGTGCAATTTGGTAATTTATCAAATTAAACATGTAATCGATAAAATTTTGTTTATGAAATTTTCACACAATATTATTATCATATTGTATATCATAAAATAGTATTAAAATAATTTTTATTTCCGGACTCGGATCTGTGGTCACGAAACCACTGTTCTGACTTTATCGAAAATGGGCTGTTACAATCTAAACCTAAAGAAACAATCTAAGCTAATGGAATAGTGTTTATAATGTGTGCCAGAGAGGTCTATTTATAGCCTTCAGGTAGTCGTCGTCCGTAGCCCTAGGGTAGCTGACGTTCCCGAGCTTTAGATTCGATTTTGTAGACCAAAATGCCTTTTCTTCGTGTTTTAATCTTGTCACAAATTCGATGTCGTGACACACCAGGACCTGTGCCGTGACGTAGCAACCAGCATGTCCCTCTGTAGCCATCTTCAGAGGTATGTCGCGACACCTTCAGCCTGTGTCACGATATTGAAGGCAGTTTCTCACTTTCTCTATTATGCTCTCTATGTTGCGACATCGGATCCCCCATGTTGTGACATAGCATCTAATATTGACCCAAAATGCCCTCCAATGGTCTCCTACACACTCACAAAGTATGTTAGCTCTCCCTTAGGCCTCATTCGACCTTTAAGGTTAATAAAAGACTCGATGTGCACATTTTATTGATTTTAAACAAAACTAAAGAAATTAAATTAAAACATAACAAAAATGCATGTATTCAAGTTTCTTAAATGTAAAAAATAGTTTAATCTGCTACATCGAATTACTTCAGATCAAACTCCCCACATATAAGTCATTGTTTGTCCTCAAGCAACATAAATAAAGATTACAAAATGAAAGTGACGACTCTTGAGCAAGTATGGTACAAGTATTGATTTTGTAGCATATGACTTAGGCATTTCATGTTTACTAACAATTTCAACATGATGAGTAGTTGACTTACCACTTTTGATCAAAACCATCTAAGTTCAGTACGTTACAAAATATACAAGTGTTAAGGTTCTCACCTTTAGGAATCCATCAAAAAATCATACAAGTACTTTAATTATCCGAGCAAAATACAAATAGTCGTCTTTGTGAATGTTCAGTATGATGTCCATTCATGTATAAAGATATTTAAGTCACATACGAAAATAGTTTGACACATACGAAAATAGTTTGACACATTGTATTGATCCGTATTCTTCCCCTGTTAGTGACCCTTACCCACTCACCGCCTTATTTCTTCTTTTCTCACCTTCCTTATCTCTCCAAATATAGGAAATCATAGCATGAAAGTAACTACGGCTAGCCTACGAGTTTCGATGCACTAATGAATGAATTTTCTCTATGGTTGTGACTTTGTCACTGATCTTTTTCAATTTTTTTCCTCATCACTCAAGAATGCTTTTTGGCTTTTCAGGTACTTTTTCTACTCATATGGATTTTCTTTTTGGATTTTTCTTCTTATTTTGCACTTTCAGGCTAACCTATAATCCCCATATCACACTAATCTTTCCTATTTCACTCTATTTTTTTACAGCCTCTGCCATTAATCCTTAATACGTATGGTCAGACGTCTATAATCATGCAGTACAGGACCAAAAAAAATGCATATGTAAATTAAAGTTTTTAGGCTCGAGGTTTGTACTGCAGTTCATCCAGAAGTGTCAAATGGCTCAAAATTGGTACTAAAGGTGCAGTATAAATAGGATAGTTTTTTAGCTCTTTGATGTGTTTCAAACAATGCCTTAGGTCATCCCTAAATATCTCAACATGCAAAAAATTTAATCAACCAAACAAACACAAATTCAACCATTTATCATTTGTACTAGCATGCTTATTTCCTTATATTTTCTATATCACTTGGTACAAATGATAGCTTAATATCGATTTACAGTGTAACATATAGAACTCTAGTAATCTAATAATCAAAATTTTAAAATCACCTATCATCATGTCAATCTTATTCATAAATACAAGCCACCTATGTAGATGCTCTTAACCAATCACTTGTATTTCTACAAGCTCAAGCACACAAAAAACAAGAAAAATCAAAGAAAATGTAAAAATTTGAAGCAAATTTTCTATGTTATTCCCACACTTTAGTTGTCACATTGTCCTCAATGTGTAGCCCATTAAAAGATAAGGAAAGAAGTTACCCAATTGATTGTGATCGCTCTAAGTCCTATTGATGGTTGCTTCCTCCTTTGATCGTGTAAAGTTCGTATATGTTTTTGTTTCTTTTGTGTTGGGTTCCTACATAGGAAATTTAAACAGAATACAGCATACTAAAATCTACTTATTAATCCTACTCCTATGAAGCCTAAATAAAAATTATCCAAAAATTAATACAATTTTTTTTATAAAATTAAAAATAGTTCAATCATGCTTCTCATCATCCATCTCTTCATCCTTGTCATTCTCCTCTTCTTCTCCTTCCTCTTCGCTTTCATGCACTTCTTCTTCTTGGTCCATATTTGTCGGCCCAAACATGCCATGTAACACCTCTCACCTATATTCAACGCCGGAATAGGGTTACGGAGCATTACTAAACTTATCACACATTTAAACATATATCTCTCATACAATTAGTCAATTCAAATACAATTTATTCACAACCAATTATTTTTTCCCTAATACGAGCCTATGAGGCCCAAAATACGCATTCGGGGTGGTTCGGGACTAAACCAATAACTTTGAAAACTTTTAGAACACTTAGAAAATTTTTCAAAAAATAGGGGACACATGCTCGTGTGGCCCGGCCGTGTGCACTCTCGTGTCACAGGCCATGTGGACTTTCGAAATACGATCACATGGCCGTGTCCCAGCCCGTGTTCAATCCTGTGTAACTTTCTGACTTGGGTCACACGGCCAACACACACGCATGTGTGGCTAACCCGTGTGCCCTAAAAATGGCCACACACACCCGTGTGCTAGGCCGTGTGCTAGGCCGTGCCAAACCTGCAGGGTATACTGACTTATGCCACACGGCCAAGGCACACGCCCGTGTGTGAGGCCGTGTGGAGTATACTGACTTGGTTTCTATTTCAACACCAGGGGACAAACGGTCGTGTACATGACCGTGTACCACACACGACTGAGACACACGCCCATGTCTCTGCCCGTGTGGACAAAAATAGGCTATTTACCAAGCCAATTTGCCACCCAAACTTGTGCACACCTATACCAAACTCAATGGCACCAAAACATAGCATATATGAGCATTTAAATCAACTCCAACCAAGCATGATCCATACCATTTCATTACCAACCAATACAAAACCCAAATACCACAATGTGCCATTCAATTTCATGCCATATTTCACTATATCAAATCATCAATATGGTCATTTTCTAAACATGCATTATTTTACCTAATTTCATAAACATGCCAAGTTCATTTCTCAACCACTTAGTACTTAAATACCAAATACCATCTAACATCATATATCCATATTCAAGCACATAATAAGAGCCATATGCACAAGTATACACACAATCAAACCAACCAAGTTAAGCCAACTTTCATGGCTATATACAAAACCAAACTTTAAACATTTACAAGCCAATTCAAATGGCTAAATTCATTCTCAACACATAACCAAAATGACCCAAAATCCCTATACATGTCATATACTCAAAATACTTAACTTCAAAGGTACCAATGTGATAGTTGGATAGTGTGAAATGATCTCCGACGAACCCCGAATCCAAGCTAGCTTTGAAATCACTATAAAACACGGAAAAATAAATAGAGTAAGCTTTATAGCTTAGTAAGCTGTATGAAAATAATAAGCAATACTCATCACTGATTAGCCATTCACATTATAAATATAACATGCTACAAAATATTTAACCACAATGTTATCAAGTTTTCAATCACATAACTAACTATGTATTCAAAACTTTCATATGTCCGATGCTTATACAGTTTTCTGCACATATACGTATCTATTTCTCACCATTTTACATCTTCAATATACCCGTTGAACCGTTTGGAATAATATCAGATGCTCGAGATTCTCGCACCGAAGTGCCAATATCAATATATAGCCGAAGCTATCTCAATCTCATATCACATATATGCTCACTCTCAAGCTATCAGCGCTCGCTTCACACAAGTCGATGATCAAGACGTAGCTACGGTCTTTGCTCACACATAAGTGTCGTCAAGTAACCGTAACACATGTCGGTATACTCAGCCACCGGTAGGATGTACAGGACCAGCACCCGGATCACATAATCACAATAACCCCTAATGACTTGTCATTCATATCCTAATCTATTCCTAAGGTTCAACCGGGATTTCCAATGCCGAATCATCGTCAAATCATTATCGAACATGTCCGTAGTCTCGTATTCACAGTTTATGCAATATCAAAGCATTTAAAATACATTTATAACAAAACTTATTACAAACGAACTTACCTCGGATGCAAAAACGGCGAAATAGGTCGATTAGTCAAGTACTTTATTTTTCCCCCGATTTAGATCCAAATTTTTCTTTTCTTGATCTATATGGAATCAAACTTAGCTTATTTAATTACCTCTCTATTCAATTTAATCCAAAAACACTCATTAAAGCACATTTACACTTTTTCCCCAAGTATTTCACAACTTTTACAATTTAGTCCTTATTTCATAAAAACACAAATTAATGCAATTTGATACTAACCCATGCTAGCCGAATTTTCCTAGTACACATATCAGCCAATATTTTTCATTTATTTTACAATTTACCCACAAACTTTCCACATTTCTCAATTTAATCCCTAATTTGCATTTTCACTAAAAATCACTTAACAAAACTTGTGTAACTATCATCAAACATTCATAATCTATCATCAATCATTAAAAAACATGCTTATTCATCAATGGAAACATCTTAAATCTTTAACAATTTTGCAAAATAGTCCCTGGGCTAGCTAGACTAAGCTGCAACGATCTCAAAAATATAGAAATCATTAAAAACGGGACAAAACACATACCTATTTTGAGAGACTAGGGTTGCCGAAAGCTTCAAGGTATTTTAATGGCTTCTCAACCTTAATTTTGGTGGTATAAAGCATTTTAGAAGATGATACTATATTTTACTTAATTTAATTTTAAGTCATTTGATTAATTACTAAATTAGCCTTAGCATATAACCATTAATATCATCCGTTTAATGTCCATAATTGTCCACCCATGCTATTAATGGTCTAATTACAACATAAACCCTTCAAACATTTAATTTCATAGCTATTATATCCTTTTAACTTATAGAACTCAAATTTTACACTTTATGCGATTTAGTCCTTTTTATTAAATTAAACACTCAAACGATAAAATTTCTTAACAAAAATTTCACACAATCATATTATCATGTCGTAGACATTAAAATAATAATAAAATAAATATTTTGACCTCGAATTTGGGGTCCCAAAATCACTATTTTGATTTGACTAAAAACGGGCTGTTACATGCTAGGTGTATAATTGGGAACCGAATGTTGTTTTGCCTCGCAAACTCTTAAAAAAATTGGTCTTGATTCCTGCATCTACTAAATCGTCCAATCTAACTTTGATGACTATTCTCACCAACGTCTTGTTGAGCTCGTGCCAAACTTTTTGACGAAGTGGGTGTAGCAGTCGTTTCTTTTTATTGCTTGTTCCAGTCTTTTACCTGTTTGGCCCATAGCTTGATGTATTTTTGGAAAAATGTGTCCCTAAAAATACTTCGAGATGGTTTCAACGACTACTCAGTGGATGTCATAGGTACAGCCGCCTTTTTTCATAAAGCCATCACTAGATGAGGAAAGAATACTCCCACCTTCTGGTTACTAATGCATCTTCCCATGTTCTGTTGGATCCATTTGTCAACACAGACCTACTTCTTCTGCAAAATAACATAGAGTAATACTGCTCTAAAGGCATTAACGTTAGAAACATTAAAAACAGGTACAATTCATGTGCAAATGAATTGAATCCACATCTTAGCTTCCAGAAACATAATTGTTTGATTGAAAGATATTGGGATATTGGTAACTGTGCGATACTTCCATTCACCCCTTCCCTCAGTTAAAAAGTTTACAATATTATTCATATCTATGTCTCTAAAATATTCTAAGTTAGTTTCATAAATGAAATCATTATCATAGTATGGAACATTATAAAAGTCGTAAATTATTCTAGGGGTTACTTTCACCTCTTTCCCTCGCACAAGTACTGTATCCCATTTATGACCTTTAGTATTTCTAGACTCGTGGTGTAACACCCCTAACCCAAAACCGTCGCTGGAATAGGGTTAAGAGGCATTACCGAACAATCGGAACATTTCACTTCCATTTCACCACACTAACTCAATCATCAATTGAACATATTCAAATATAAACATATAGTCCCTTACTACGGTGTACTAGACCTTAAACTCATGTTAAAAAAAGGTCGGGACTAAATCGAACACATACGAAAATTCTTAGAAATTTGAACATTTTTCAAAACTGCAGAGGTTACACACTGCGGTCGGTAAAGCGTGTATGTACCACACGGCTACCAGACACGCCCATGTGTCCAGGCCGTGCCAAAACAGGGCATACATACTGACTTGTCCACACGGCCACCAGACATGCCCGTATGCCATGGCCGTGTGAAATTAAGCTAGCTACTGACTTGGTCACACGGCCACCAGGCACGCCCGTGTGCCACGACCGTGTAACCTACCCAGGCACACTTCGAAGTGGCCCTTGAGCCACACGGCAGAGACACACGCCGGTGTCCCTTGGCCGTGTATGCAAAATAGGCCATTTGCAAGGCCAAAATGCCACCCACACTTAGGTCATACCTACAAGTACATACAAGCCTATTTTCACGCACAATTTGGCAACCAAATACATGTCAAATGATCAACTTATCACCCCATCCAATCTCATTTCTAATCATGTCAACTTATATACTAAATTGTACAACTAAAACACATGCATAACCAAGCATGATTCATCCACAATATCACTAGATCACAATGGCATCAATCCATCACTAAGCTTATCATTCATAAGACATTTTCATTGCCATCAAGCCATACCATAACATGCATCATATACCAAAATCACACATACATATTATCAACATTTATCTAGCCATATCACATGGCTATTTACACTTCTCAAACATGCTTCAACACAACTAGCCTATACATGCCATATTCAAACTATCAGATCGGAGCCGATGATTGTTTAATGTTCCGAAACAGAATTTGCGTACCAAAAGATTCCGAACTTATTCAGAAAATTTTGCACGAAGCACACAGTAGTTGTCTATCTGTTCACCTGGGGAGTACCAAAATGTACAATGATTTGAAACAATTGTACTGGTGGTCGGGTATGAAATGAGACATTTCAGAGTTTGTGTCGAGATGTTTAGTGTGTCAGCAAGTTAAAGCTGAACATCAAGTGCCTTCAGGAATGTTACAGCCTGTGATGATACCAGAGATTAGGGATAGTCTCACATTGAATTCATTTAACTTACAATTCACAGTCATCTTTATGAGCTTCACAGATTTGTGGAAGAAATGCCAGTTTAGCTTTTAATTCAGATAAAATAGAACCATCATCAACTGGGTATTCATTGCTTGTAATGCAAACAAAGATTTTCGGCTCAGGGTATCAGCAACAGCATTAGCTTTTCCCGGGTGATAATCAATCACAAATTTATAATCTTTCAATAACTCGAGACATCTTCGTTGTCGCAGATTCAAATCTTTCTGTGACATCAGATATTTTAAGCTTTTTTGATTCGTATAAATGTGGCATTTTTCACTGTATAAGTAGCAGCCAACTCTAAGTCATGTTTCGGATAGTTCTTTTCATGCAGTTTTAATTGTCGGGAAGCATAAGCTATAACTTTTCCTTCTTGCATCAGAACACATCCCAGACCGTTTAATGACGCGTCACTATAAATCACAAACTCTTTCCCCGATTCAGGTTGAACCAGAACTGGTGCTTCATTTAACAGTACTTTCAACTGTTCAAAACTCTGCTGACATTTTTTTGACCATTTGAATTTCACATCTTTCTGAAGTAGTCGTGTCATCGGTGTCGCAATCATCGAAAATCCTTTCACGAATCTTCTGTAATATCCCGCTAAGCCCAAAAAACTACGGACTTCAGACACATTTCTCAGAGGTTTCCAGTCAACAATAGCAGAAATCTTACTCGGGTCAACTCTAATACCTTCAGCTGAAACAATATACCCTAGAAATCCAACCTCTCGGAGCCAAAACTCACATTTGCTGAACTTTGCAAATAATTGATTATCACGTAGAGTTTCTAACACAATTCTCAAGTGCTCGGTATGTTCAGATTCATCTCGCGAATAGATCAGAATGTCGTCAATGAATACAATAACAAATCTGTCTAAATAAGGTCTGAATATCCGGTTCATCAAGTCCATAAAAACTGCAGGAGCATTAGTTAATCTGAAAGACATAACAAGGAATTCATAATGTCTGTACCTCGTTCTGAACGTGGTTTTCGGCACATTCGACTCTTTAACTCGCAACTGATAATAACCCAATCTCAAATTAATCTTTGAAAATACTGTAGCCCCTTTCAACTGATCAAATAAATCATCAATCTGGGGTAGAGGGTATTTTTCTTTATAGTCACTTTATTCAGCTGTATGTAATCGATACACATTCTCATTGTGCCGTCTTTCTTCTTTACAAATAATATAGGTGCTGTAACTGCCCGATTTAGGGTCTAGTCAGAATAGTGGTTGCGAGACCACAAATCTGAAGTAGAAATATGTGTTTTATGATTTTTAAGAGGCTTATGATATGATTGCATGATTATGAGAAAATGTCATGAAGAAATTTTATTAATTAGTGAATAATTTGTCCATTAGGACTAGATTGCAAAAAGCGGAGAATAAGAGATTCTAGAAGATTTAAGTATGAAATAGAAGTATAAAAATTACTAGAGGTCCTTATAAAGCAATTAGACCATTAAATGTTAAGATGGACAAAAATGGACATGGGAAGGAAAAATCTAAAGAAAGGGCCTTAAGGGCATTTTTGTCATTTGGTTAATAAAAGAATTAAAATGGAAAAAGAAGCCAAAATCATGTCCATCTTCTTCATCCTTGCCCAAAAATCACAAGATCACAATAGCTAGGGTTTCTTCAACTTCCAAGCTTGATAGTAAGTGCATCCTAGTCCCGTTTTTAATGTTCTTCGTATTTTTGAGATCCTCGTAGCTCGGTTTAGCTATTTCTAGCTATATTTTAAGCTAGGGTTTATGTTCAAAAATTTACCCATGTATGACATGCATGTATTTTGATGTTTTATGGAAGAATATGAGAGTTTGATGTATGATAAAAATCTTTTTCTAAGTGATTTTCATGAGAAATGCATGAAAGGACCAAATTGCAAAAGTTATGAAAGTGGTCATACATGAGTGGAATAGTCAAAATTAGGGGCTGTTGTAGTTAAAAAATGATTTGGCTAGGCTTAAAATGCAAGAAAGTTGAATAAAAATCATTTTACGAGCCTAGGGGCAAAAGTGTAATTATGTGAAAGTTTAAGGGCAAAATTGTAATTTTTCCAAAATATGATTCATGAGTCAATTTAGTCAATGTGAGTATTAAATAAGTGAAATTGCTATTATAGATCAAGAAACACGAAGCCCAAACCAAAACTGAGGCAAGAACAAGGTGTTGGACTAAATTGAACATCTACACACATTTTGAGTTCCGAGGTAAGTTTGTATGAAATTAAAGCTATATAATGTTATTATGCCTTTAAATACTTTATTCCATGAGATATATATATTAATTTCATTAAAATTGATTAATGATGTTTCAATGAGATTGAAATGAGACTTACAATAAGATGAAGTCCCGGTTGAAGATTTGGAATAACGGGGATACCTACGTCACGACATGAGATAAGGATGGTCCCGTGTAAGACCATGTCTGGGACATGGCTTCGGCACCGAATGTAGACCCCGTATAAGACCATATCTGGGATATGGCATCGACATCTATGTACGATCTCGTGTAAGACCATGTCTGGGACATGGCATCGACATCGAGTTAAGAGATCCCGTATAAGACCATATTTGGGATATGGCATCAGCATCATAAGGTGATCCCATGTAAGACCATATCTGGGATATGGCATTGGCATCATAATACAAGCATGACGAGATTGAGTATCCTCCGATATTCCGAGTAATTCAACGGGAAAAAGGGCTAAGTATGCAAGATGATTAAGAGATAAGTATGCAAAGATGGCAAGAGCTAAGCTATACCAAAAGTTACATTTAAGTGAAAGATGATTATGATTTCAGTTATGTTCATGATAGTATAAGACTTAAATTATGTGATGAAGTGATACAGGTACCATGAGTAAATACGAGTTATGAAACCCTAATGTGATATGTGATGGGTAAGCTTGAGTATGAGTAAGTATGTCAAAGTATTTGAGAACTTGGATTGTTATCATTCTATGAAAAAAATGAATTCTACCATGAGTATTTATGTTACTATTTTAATTCATGCAAACTTACTAAGCAATGAGCTTACCCCTCTCTTTTCCCTTTTCCTTGTAGTTTCGCCAAGCTAGCTCGGGGATCGTAGGACGTCAGAGCTCGGATCACACTATCAACTATTATTTCGGTATAGAAAAGTTGATTTATTTTGAGTATGGCATGTATAGGAATTTGGTCATCTTGTGTCATGTTATATTTAGAAGCCAAAGTGTTTGCTACTAATGTTATACACTCATTTTGTAAATGGCCATAGAGAATTGGCCAATATTTATCAAGTTTCATACTTTAACGATGATGAGTTTCATGCAGTGAAAGTTCATACAATTGATGGTTTTAAAAATGTGAAATGTATGAATGATGATTAGGGATTTTTCATAGGGTATTATTGCCATGTTATTTGTTGCTTGAGTTGGTATATGTGTGTTTATGTTTTAGGGTGGCAATAGGCTTGGAAAATAGCCTTCTAATTGTCCACACGGGTAGACACACGGGCGTGTGTCCACATGGCCAACCCAATGGGTGTGTTAATAGGCCGTGTGTCCCCTGCATCAAATTTACGAGAATTCGATTCGCCACACGGGCCAGCACACGGGCGTGTACCTAGGCCGTGTGCACTTAAGAGGTTGCTGACGTCATAAACAGAATGAAAGGGTTTTATCACACGGGTGAGGACACGGGCGTGTCTAGGCCGTGTGGAAGACACGGGCGTGTGTCCGGCCATGTGAAAGCCCTTGTAGGTTTGAAATGAACAATAAATTTCACACGGGCTGGGAACATAGGCGTGTGTGACCACACGGCCTGCCCACACAGGCGTGTTCCATATCACACAGGCGTGTAGCCCTGTTTTAAGCGAAAAATTTCTAAGCGCGCAAAAGTTTCAGGTTTAATCCTGAAACCTCCCGAATGTATTTTTAGGGCCTCGTAGGCCCATAATAAGAATGTTGTGTATATGAATGAGAAGTGTTAAGTTGAAACGAAATTTTATAGCCCGAGGTTGTATGATTAAGCAAGTCCAGTCCTATAATGCCTCGTATCCTGTCCCGGCGTCGGACACGGGTAAGGGTGTTACTGAGTGCACCAGGCGAATACTTTCGATCGTACATAAAACCTCGCACATCTGTCAATTCTTCAACTGAGCTTTCAACTCTTTTAATTCTATTGGAGCCATTCTGTACGGAGCTATCGATATCGGTGTTGTTCCCAGTACTAATTCAATACCAAATTCAACCTCTCTAATCGGTGGCAAACCCGGTAATTCTTCTGGAAATACATCCGAAAACTCACAAACAACAGGTACAGATTCAATCTTTGTTTCAGACACCTTTGTATCCAGTACGTATGCAAGATATGCATCATATCCCTTTTTCATACATTTCTAAGCTAACATAGACGACATCACAGTAGGTAATTCACTCGAATCATCAGCCTCAATCCGAAGAATTTCACCATTCTGACATTTCAATTCGATAATCTTTCGTCTACAATTCACAAATGCATCATGCATAGCCAGCCAGTCCATACCCAGAATCACATCAAACTCATCGAACGATAGAAGCATCAAGTCATGCGAAAAATAGTAACCCGAGTCATCAAAGGACAATTCTTATAAATTTTATCAACTACAGTAGACTTGCCTAAGGGGTTCGATACTTTAATTACAAAATTTGTGGACTCGACATGTAAATTCTTTTTAAACACTAAATTCATAAGATATATGAATGGGTTGATCCAAGATCTTACAACGCAACTATATCAGTATCGAAAAGAGAAAAAGTACCAGTAATAACGTCTTGCGATGATGCCTCCTCCCGTGCACGGATAGCATAAGCTCGGGCAGGTGGTCGTGCCTCAAATCTCACAGCAGAATCTCTCGTAGCACCTTGGTTACCACTCGTATTTCCAGTGTTTCGGGGTGGTCTCCCTCTAGTAGCCGTATTACTTGCTTTCGCCGGTTGATCTCTTTCAGCTATAGAATTTTTTGGATAGTCCTGGAGATAATGATCAAGAGATCCACATCTAAAACAAGCTTCGCTCATTATTCTACATTCACTGTAATATCGCTTATTGCAGTGCTTACATTCAGATCCAAGATTTCTAACACTACCCATACTGGTAACAGATATCGTTTGAGGTTTAAAGCTGAAATGTTTCGCATCTCTATCTTTGATCGAAGTTCCCGCAGAAGCAGTAGAAGGAGTATGATATTCTCTAGATTTCTTTGATGCTGACTGATGTGATTTGCCCGCAAATCTCTTTCTAAAGTCTCTAGCCTCAGAATCGGCTTTTCTTTTCACTTTTCTAAGCTCTTCGACTTTGCAAGCTCTGTCAACTAAAACGACAAACTCTTTCATCTCAAGAATCCCAATAAACAGTCTGATTTCTTCATTTAATCCATCTTCGAACCTTTTACACATTATAGCCTCGGAAGAAACACATTCACGAGCATATTTGCTTTGAGTCGTACAAACTCTCTTTCAGATTCATTATTAGCATACATACGCCTGTTTGATTCAAGAAATTCCTTTCGTTTCTGATCAATGAACTGTTCGCTGATGTATTTCTTTTTGAATTAAACTTGAAAGAATTCCCAAGTAACTCTTTCTCGCGGAACTACGGATATCAAGGTATTCCACCACTGATATGCAGTGTCTCTCAACAGTGATACAACACATTTCAAACATTCTTCACGTGTGCAAGAATGTAACACCCCTAACCCGTATCCATCGCCAGAGTAGGGTTACGAGGTATTACCAATCAATTCACAACATATAGCATACATTTATCAAACATAAAGCATTCATTCTCATAAATCATTCAACACAATTACATTGTCCCTTATAAAGGCCTACGAGGCCTTAAACATGCTTTAGAAGTGGTTCGGGACTAAACCGATAACATACGAAATTTTTTGGAAACCTAGAAAAAATTCAACCATACAGGGGTCGCACGCCCGTGTGAACAAACCGTGTGCCTCACACGGCTCCAGACACGCCCGTGTCTCAGGCTGTGTAGAAACAGGGCATACATACTGACTTGGGTCACACCACCAACCACACGCCCGTGTGTCTTTCAAAGTGGCCACACACGCCCGTGTGCCAGGCCATATGCTAGGCCGTGCAAAACCTATAGGGTATACTGACTTATGCAACACGGCCAAGTCACATGCCCGTGTGCTAGGCTGTGCCAATTAAGGGGGTATACTGACTTGTACCACACGACCAGTCACACGCCCGTGTGTGAGACCGTGTGGAGCATACTGACTTCAATTCAATTTCAACACCAGGGGACACACGACCGTGTAACATGACCATGTGTCACACACGGCTGAGGCACACGCCCGTGTCTCTACCCGTGTGGACAAAAATAGGCCATTTGCAAGGCCAATTTGCCACCCCAACTTCAATGTACCTATACAAGGTAAAATGGTACCATTTCATCATACAATTAGGCAGCCAAAATCATCAATCAAATGCACAATTCATACCATTCTAATTTTATCTATTCCAATTCTCAAATCACTACCATTTACTTAGCCAAATACATGCCAAAACAATATCAAACAATATGGTTCATTTACCATAATTCACACATACATAACTTACCCTATAAATAACCAACAGAACATCTAAAATCATACCTCTTCAAGGCATTTCTCAAGCATTTATACTCCATAAATCAATTAACCACTTGAGCAACTATAAAACCATAACCACATTCATACCAAACATACCAAAATAAGCCATCATTCATGGCTATATATACAAACCAAAACATATACATTTACAAGCCATATCTCATGGCTATAATCACAACCAAAATACCACATCTAACCTATACATTCCAAATACCATAAATGTATAATTCAAAAGTACCAACTTAGATGTTTGATAGTGTGATGATGTTCCCAACGACTCCCGGATCCCAGCTAGCCTTGATTCACTATAAAACATAGAAAAATAACACGAAGTAAGCTTCATAGCTTAGTAATCTCGTATGTGAATAACTTATTTCATCGAATAAATGCAAATCAACCAATTACACATGGCAAAACCATATACACATTAACTACAAACCTTTATCCTGTCTCAGAACATGATCAAATACAAACTCATTGAACTTTCACTATTTAATACTCCAATAGGTTCTGTACATACCTGTATCGCCCCGTACTAACCTCTTTCTCAACCACATCATTCATTTACCCGTTGAACCATTCGGAATAAAAATCAGATACTCAGGAGTCTCGTACGATAAGTACCTATACCATGGCCCGTAGCCAAATCAAGGTAACTTATTTGAAGAACTATTATCATGGCCCAAAGCCAAATCGGTAAAATACGCACCCAAAGTGCTAATATCATGGCCCGAAGCCAACTCAACGTATCACTTACTGACATGTCAATAGTATCCCAAAACTATTCTTAAGGTTCAACCGGGCTTTCACACTTTTCATTTCTATCATCGAATATATCCGTAGAGTCGTTTTCACAATTCATACATTATCCATAATCTCGTTTTAACAATTTATGCAATATTAAAGCATTTTAACATACATTTATAATGTAATCATCAATACGAACTTACCTCGTATTCAGAATTGACGGATCGGGTCGACTACTCGATAACCTTGCTTTTCCCCCAATCTAAATCCAAATTATTTCTTTCTTGATCTATATGAATTCAGAATTAACTTATTTATTCATCTACTCATTCAATTAATCCAAAAATACACATTTGGGCATTTTTACACATTAGCCCCTAAACTTTCGCATTTAATCAATTTAGTCCCTATTTCACAAATACACAAAATTCACACAATTCAACAAAACCCATGCTTGGCCAAATAATATAGAGGTCCCTAGTAGTCCAAAACTTTCATTTATTTCACATTTCAACCACACAATTTGCACATTTCATAATTTAATCCCTATTATGCATTTTCATCAAAAATCACTTAACAAAACAAGTAAAACTATCATCAATATTTCATATTTCAACATTAAACATCATAGAACACATAGATTCAACAATGGAAACTCTTAAAATCTTTAACAGTTTCAAAATTAAAGGTACGGGCTAGCAAGATTGAGCTGCAACGATTACAAAAACATAGAAATCATCAAAAACTGAGCTAAAATCGTACCTTAATCAAGCTAGGAGTGTGCCAAACCTTAGAAAGCTTAAAACCCTTTTCTTCTTTTCTATTTTCATTGCTAAAAAGATGAATTAAATGAATTTTGGCTTTGTTTTATTAAATTATAACTTAATTACTAATTTACCATAATAACCTTTGTTATAAACATATAAAAACATATAATGGATGACCATAATTGTCCACTTAGACTAATCATGGACTAATAACATTATAACGACCTTTGATTTATTAAATCATAGCAATTAAACACCTTTAACAAGTAGAATGTAACTTTTGCATTTTACGCGATTTAATCCTTTTTATCAAATTAACCAACCAATCGATAAAATTAGCTCACGAAATTTTTACACATATCAAATAACATGTTGTAAATACCGAAAATAATATTAAAATAATTTTTTGAAATCAGTTTTGTGTTTCTGAAACCACTATTCTGATTTAGCTAAATCGGGCTATTACAAAAAAAGTTTATCAAATACCTGAATCATGTTCTCAAGCTAAAATTCGGCTCTCTCAAGGTCATTGCTGATAGTGGCTCTAAATTCCTCAGCCCCGTATTTTCGTATCTTATCAACAGGTGGTTTATTCAATCGTAAAGGACCCATACCTTGAGGAACTACAGGGATCGATTGGGGAATAGGTGGGGGTGGAGGTTGTTGCGCAGCCAGATTAGCTCGGACGTACTCAGTGAACCATTCACTCATCATTTAGAAAAAGGCTTCTTTAGCCTCTCCTCCCTGACTGCCCGTTATGGGTCTAGAATCAGACGGCGCTGTCCCTTACGCAAGAGCAGGTGCATTACTTTCAACCTCATCAGCTATAGCTCGATTGGGATCCATTTTCTATATGAAAACACATTTTAAAATGTTAAGAGTCATCACACTATCACGGTTTACATATGGCATGTATAGCTAAACTCTCACACATGCTACGTTAGTCCTAGAATCGACTAAACTATAGCTCTAATACCAATAAATGTAACACCCTTCACTCGTATTCAATGCCGAAATAGGGTTACAGAGCATTACCGAACTTATAACACACTTAAACAAACATTTCTCATACATTTAATCAATACATACAATTATCAATCAATCTCAATCAATTTGTCCCTAATACGAGCCTACGAGGCCTTACACATGCATTGGGAGTGGTTCGGGACTAAACTGATAACTCGAGAAACTTTTCAACACTTATAATTTTTTTCTCTAAAGCAAGGGACACACGCCCGTGTGACCAGGCCGTGTGTCTTACACAGCCACCAGACACGCCAGTGTCACAGGCCGTGTGGACATTCGAAATGGGAGCACATGGCCGTGTCCCAACCCATGTACAAACAAGTGAGAATACTGACTTGGGTCACACGGCCAACCACACGCCCGTGTGTCTAGCCCGTGTGCCCTTCGAAGTGGCCACACACGCCCGTGTGCCAGGTCGTGTGCTAGGCCGTGTCAAACCTGTAGGGTATACTGACTTATGCAACACGGCCAAGTCACACGCCCGTGTGCTAGGCCGTGTCCTAATTAGGGGCGTATACTGACTTGTGCCACACGGCCGATCACAAGCTCGTCTGTGAGACCATGTAGAGTATATTGACTTCATTTCAATTTCAGCACCAGGGGACACACGGTCGTGTAATTTGACCGTGTGTCACACACGGTTGAGACATATGCCTGTGTCTCTGCCCGTGTGGACAAAAATAGGCTATTTACCAAGCCACTTTGTCACCCAAATTTGCATATACCTACACAACCAAAATGGCACAAATCATAGCATAAATAACATTCAATTCAGCCACAATCAAGACTAATTTATACCATTTTCAATACCAACATTCAACATGCTTATAACCTCAAACCTTACTCCATCAAAACATACCAAATCACATATATAAATCAACTAACTATACCTTTACTAAACATACCTTATTTTGAACCAATTCACAAACATAACTCACATCTAATATCAACCATAAATGCATATATATGCACATAACCAAAATTCACCAAATTAAGCCAACTCTCATGGCTATATTTACAACTCAAAACATATACATTTACAAGCTACTACAAATAACGAAAATCACTATCAACCCATAATCAAAATGATATCAAAATACCTATACATGCCATATACTCAAAACATAGTTTCAAAAGTACCAAAGAGTCAGTGGATAGTGTTGTGAAGTCTCCAACGAACCCTGAATCCAAGCTAGCTTTGAAATCACTATAAAACATGGAAAAGCAACAAAGTAAGCTATATAGCTTAGTAAGCCCATATAATTCAGAATTACTTACCATTTATACATAATCAAGACAATAAATAAGGTATACTCAATTCAATTACCAAATGCCTAAACACAAGCATTCATCAACAAGTTAGTCACATAAGTGCATTTAATCATCCATTATCTTAATTTAATACTCAATACAGTGTATCATATCAAATTCATATAAACAATAATTCATTTGATAACAGTAACTCATTCGTATAAATAGTACTTCATCCATATGAACAGTAATCATCCGTATAAACACATAGCTTTTTCACATAACCAATAACAGAATTTATGCCCGTTGAACCTATTAGAATATTGAGGGATACATGGGTGATATACATTACATGTATAAATTAGTAATCCGTCAATTTATTATCATTTTTGCTCTTTCGAGCTATGATCAGTAAGCTCCTCCTGAGCTGATGGACAGTAAGCTCTATTGAGTTGAAATGGTAAGCTTTGATGAGCTGAAAAAAGTAAGCTCTTACGAGCTAATATATTGATAAGCTCATACAAGCTGTGGTGAGTCCGCAACACATGCAGGATCTCGACCAAAACGGTAACCCTAGTGACATGTTACTCGTATCCTACGACTTTCTACGGTTCAAACGAGACTTAGTATTCAATAATTCTCATCAATTAGGCATTCGAACTTAGTAATACCATTTACTCAATTATCTTTCATTTCAAATAATTTACAATTATTTAAAAATTCGATTCTAATTATACGAACTTACCTCGAGTTACTCGGATGGAAATTATCGACTATTCGTCCACTTTTCTTTTTCCCCGATCTAATCCCGATCTCGGCTTATCTTGATCTATATATTATCAAATTTAGCACATTCAGCATTCGGTCTATTCAATTTAGCCTATAATTTACAATTTGGCAAATTTACACATTTGCCTCTAATGTTTCATATTTTCACAATTTAGTCCTTATCACATAAAATTGCAAATTCATGCAATTTAGTACAAACCCATGCTTAGCCGAATTTAATACATGTTACTAGCAGCCCATATTTTCAATTTATTCACACTTTTAACCACCACATTTCACATTTTCCTAATTTAATCCCTTTTAGACATTTTTGTCAAAAATCACTTTACAAAAGCTATTAATCTAACATTAAACCTTCCAAATCTATCATAAATCATCAAATTACTCAACCATTAAACAATAATCATCAAATTACTCAACCATTAAACAATGGCAACATGATAAATCTTTAACAGTTTCAAAATCTAGGGTACGGGCTAGCTAGAATACAAAGCAACGATCTCAAAAACGTAAAAATCATTAAAAACCGAGCTAAAACCATACCTTAATTTAGCCTTCAAAGTGGCCGAATGTTCAAACTTGTTTAATGGATTTCTCAAGCTTTATTTTTGGTGGAGAAGATGAACATTTTCATGCATTTTCATGTTTTATTTTTATTTAATTAACTATAATAACCATTTTACCATTTTAACCTTTGTAATTAAATATAAAAATCACATAATCCATGCCCATTACCGTCCACTAATGGTACTAATGGGCTAATTACCATGCTAGTACTCATTCATTTCATTTCTATAGTCATTTTTTTCATTTAACTTATAGAATTCATATTTTAGTCTTTACGCGATTTAGTCATTTTTACCGAATTAAACACTCAAACGGTAAAATTTCTTTACGAAACTTTCACCCAATAATTCTATCATGTTGTATACCTTAATAAAATAATAAAATAAATATTTTGACTTCGGATTTGTGGTCTCAAAATCACTGTTCTGATTTAATAAAAAACGAGCTGTTACAGGCAAACCCAGCAACTACTCGGGAAAAACATCTGGAAACTCCTTAACGATTCGAATGTCCCAACAGATGAACTCGTAGAAGTTGAGTCACTCACGAAAGCCAAATACGCTTCACACCCTTTACGAACCAGCTTTTCGGTCATAGAAGCGGGGATTACGTTGGATAAGTAATCCTGACGCTCACTGATCAAAACTACTTCTACGCCATTCGTAGATTTCAAAGCCACCCTTTTAGTAGCACAGTCCAAACTGGTCCAATGTTCTACAAGCCAGTCTATTCCCATAATTAAATCAAATTCCCCAAATGGTAGCTCCATGAGATTAGTCAGAAACACAACCTCTTATATCTCCAACGGTACATTCCTATAAAGCCTATTAACCCGAACTAATTGAACCAACGGACTAAGTACAGTAATCTCTCCAGAAGTGCTCTCAACAGAAATTTCCAAGTTTACAGAAATAGAACTAGCTACATAGGAATGTGTTTATCATATATCTATCAATGCAAAATAAGGAGCAGTATGAATGAAGAACGTACAGGTAATAACATCTCCGGCATCTCTGTCCTAATGACGTCTAGCAGTATATACTAATGCAGGCTGCCATGCCTCAGTCTGATTAGCACCTCTGCCCAGTGCTCTCTAACCTTTGCCCATACCATTACCACCCTTAATCGAACCACAGCCTCTAGGCAGTTCTTGAACTACCTGTTGAGGCTGAACAAATCCCGAAGCTGGAGCTAGCATCTGATCAGAATGCTGTGGACTATCCCTGATGCGGTGCTCCATCGACCCACATCGTAGACACATTCCCAACCTCCTCCAACATTCGCTCGAATAGTGTCTACCACAAACCCTACACAGTTAAACCACGGTAGGTGCAGTTGGAACCACAACCCTCGAAGGCCCATTAGATCTGACTCATTTTTTAGGCCTCTTAACAGAATTAGAGGACTCCAAATCCCTCCTATTCTTACCCCACTCACGTACATTATTTTCGTGCTTAATGCGCTTAACTTCCTCAGCAATTTTTGCCTTGTCCACCAAGACGACAAATATTCGCTACCTCTACGAAGCTATCAGAACCCTCGTATTATCCCTAAATCCTTCCTCAAAGCGGATGCACTTTTCATATTCAGTAGATACCATCCCACGAGCATATCGGCTCAGCCTCAAAAATTTGGCCTCATATTCGGCCACAATTATATCTCCTTGGGTAATGCTCATAAACTCGCGTCTACAAACATCCACATAACTCCCCCTACATATTTACTCTGGAAGGCGCTTTTGAAGTGTTTCCAAGTAATCTGATCCAGTTGAGTACCCTCCTCAACCTTTAACCACCACTGATATGCCTCATCACAAAGCAAAGATACTGCACCCTTCAATTTCGACTCAAGGGTGCAGCCGATGTCATTCATAATCATCTCTATAGCCTCTAACCAATATTCGGCCACAATCGGGGTGACTCTGGTGATGCCCCTAAACAACTCAGTGCCATTTGATTGGAGTCGTTCAGTTACCGACCCATGACTCCCAGAACTAGAATGAGGCCCAATGACCCTTTCCAAAACTCTAAGTATCAGTTGGGACAATGCATCATCCCCAGCCGAGCGACTTTGACACCCAATCTCAGCAGTAGGTGTAGCTGGTGTCTCACTCGTATCCAGATTGGGCAAACTACCCATTGAGGACGACTTATCTCGAGCCCCGCTATGTCACCTGCCATGCCTACGAGTACAACGACCACGAGTTCCACGTGCACTCATAGTTCGTTTAACTACATTACCAAGTTTTATGTATTAGTTCAGATGTTTCATTAACAGACATTTTATGCTCGAAATATTATCAGAAGAATTTACAAAGCTTTATTTTAGTCTAACTATTTCAAAGTAGTTCTAATGGTTTCAGAGTTTTCTAAACTAAGATTTTAACTAAGTCAAAATTACTTACAAGATCGGCGCGCTGGAGACTCAGTATTTAAAAGATTTTTTTTCAAATTAATGTAGAAATATACTTTACTTATAAAATAATTTTCACAAAAAATTTTATCCTAAATTTCACAGCCCGAGTTTTACAATCTGGCTCTGATATAACTAAATGTTACACCCCAAACCCAGCCTACATATTATGGCCAACTCTAGAGTTGTTACTTAACATGATTGAAATTTTTGTTTTTGAGTAACTAGAAAATCGTCATAAACTTTCAAAATCTCGGTTTTATTCAAAATCATTTCTTATCATTCTTTTACCAAAAATGTTGTTTTGTTTATATTTTCTAGAACTTATAATTTTTGTAGCAGAAGACTCCTTAAATAGGAATATTTGATAAACATGGTTCATTGTTTGAAAACCTTTAATTTGGTAGATATGCGAATTTTGTCGACTAAAACATTTGCGCAGTATTAAGCAAAATACGAGAATAAGTTTAAAAATCCAAATAGTCTAAAAAGTCCAGAGAGCCCAAGAATTTACAGAAACAAAATACCAAAATTTAAATAAGTTATGACATTAACCGAGCTCCCATTTGCACCGACCTGCCTAAGTCTGAAGATTACCTGAAAATATCAGTCAAACAAAGAGTGAGTTTTTGAAACTCAGTGCATATCGAATAACTTAAAGCAATTAAATACATATTAGACATATTATCATAAACAGATTTATATCATAATAGAACAGATACGACATATAATCCTACCCCTAACCGCTACACACCATCTTTGACCATCCTAACACACCATATGGGTATAAAACATTCATCCATCCCTACACACCACTTAGTGTCAAAGGACACTTTACAAATTAGTTGCAGCTGAGCTGCAGGACCAATAGGCGATTTATCGCCAGTTTACTGAATCACTTCCTCCACATGTTATTTACAACCCAACCCAGATGCAGATATAGAAAATAATAAATGTCATACATATTCACAGCAAGAATTATACATGCTATAGTTTTACATGCACGACATATCAGATACACATCATATACTTAACATCAATTTTCGGGTTTATTTATCAGACGACAACTTAATTACTCTTACAGATAGTAAAAACTATACTAACAGATTTCCAGATTTCATATAATACAGTACATTTACTCACATACCGACCCTACGGAAGACCCACAGTCGATCAGGACCTCACGTACGACTTTAGGGAAAATTTCAAAATTTTGGGCCCATACGCCCGTGTGGCCTACACGACCAAAATGGCCAGCTCATGTGGCCCACACAGCCCACACAAACTGATGTGATCTGGCTCGATTTGGTTGTGTCGATTCACTTAAGTGCCCGATCGTCGACGAGGAGATTTTTCGTAAAGCTGAAAAGGGGTAATTTCGGTTAAGGGTAAGTGGAAGTTTAACAATAGGTTAGGGATAGGTTATGTATGAAAAAGGTTCGGTTTAACAAGAAAATGAAGATAGGTGATATTCGAAAATAGAGGATGGAAATGGAATAACGAACTTAACTTCAAGAACGATTCAACACTTTATAACAGTGTCACCCCAATTCTTATATCGTTAAGGTGGTTGGATGGAAAGGTGATTGGATAGGTGAACGCCACACCGGTGAACGTGATAAGTTCAAGAAACAAGTTCGATAGACACCACTAGCAAGCTAGATAAGTCACACGAGACTCGTACGAAATTAGAGAGGGAGTTAACCTCACAAAGAACACAATGTTCATATGATCAAATGGTAAAAAGTCTATTACAATTGAAAAATGCTAAGTATTTTATAGCCTAACATAAGGCTAGCCAAATGGTCTATCTAGCAAGCTTAAAGACTAAGTAATTTAGCTATTAATTGTGCTAGATTAATCTAGAATAAAACATTAAAATGCTAAGTCTATGTTCAGCCACTTGGGACGCCAATGGACATGCTTAAGGAGGAAGGAAATTCGGCTGGATGAACTTGGATGTAGGGAGCTTAATGGCCTTGTAACACCCCAAACCCGGTCAGTACACCACGACCGAATCTGGTATGTTACGGGGAAAATCGTATTTGAGAGGTTAGGTTTCCGGTGAAAGGTTTAACGAAAACTCTTTGATGTATCCGTACTTGTAAAAAAAAAACCTTGGGCATGATTGTTTTAAAACCGGTAGTGCATTTTGAAGACCCGGGAATTTGAAATCTTAGTTGAAAAGTAAGTTTTTATCATTTAGAAGGCCGAGAAATTCCTTTTAGTTACTTAAAAACATTTTGAACTCAGTGTGGAAGATCACAAGTTTAGAAAATATTTGAGTTGCGTTCATTTAAAGATTTTAATGTGATACCCGTTGGTAAAGTTTAAAACATATCGCTTTGTAGTCTTGAAAACCGTTTCATTCCAAGTTTTATCCATTATTAACCCAGTAATTTATTAAGGCTAAATTGAAATCAAATTTTAAGCATATAAATAATCAAAGCATAATTTTAAAAGGCCATTTACAATCCCAACAAAACCAAATGAAAATAAATGAAATAAAGTACCAAGTGCTTAAATCAGTGCAAAACCGACTTTATTCATGGCATGGTCACCTCGAGTCCACCCGGCTCCATGTCCGCGATCTAAGTGTCACCTGAAATGATAAGGGAGAAGGTGAGTCGCAAGACTCAGTGCATAAATCCCCCTCCCGATTAATACAACATACTAACACACACAATACATAGCAATGTCATTAATGCACCCAATCCTAGCCATCCACAACACCTTTTCTACCCCGTGTGGTACCAAACCACTGGTGGTGCCAAACCACTGGTGACCCAAAGTCACAAAGAATCCAATGATGGGGCCAACCCATCGTGTGATACCAAATCACTGGCGACGATCTCATATCTCAAAAGTGGGGCCAACCCACGGTGGTGTTAACCACAGGGACGAGTCGCTATGAGGTGCCAAACCTCTGGTGTCCCAAAGACACGAATGTGATACCAAATCACTGGTGACCGAAGTCACGAATCAAGTGATGGGGCCAACCCATCGTGTGATACCAAATCACTGGCGTCAATCCCGTATTATCAACTGTGGGGCCAACCCACTGTGGTGCTAAGCCACTGGGACGAGACGCTATGAGGTGCCAAACCTCCGTGACCCAAAGTCACAAAATAATCTGTGGTACCAAACCACCGAGGTGCCAAACCTCACGGTGTCCCAAAGACACGGATATCATATCCCCCTCCTCTCATATCACCCATTATCATACCGACTCATGTAAAGTATGCAAATCATACAAATCATGCTACATGTTTAATGTTGCATCTCATAACACATACATCATAGGTCATGATCTCAAGTATATCAACAATAGAACTCGTAATGAAACGGACTTACCCGAATCCGTGCACATACCCAATCGGGTATCATATCAATCAACCATACTTGTTTCGGCTTTATTAAACAATCAGATTATTAAGCATATTACTAAGCAAAGAGTGTGTTAGTTTACACACTGTTAAAGCGCAAGCCTTAATCCCAAGGAACCGATCTAAGACCCTCGATTATCTTGCTCCTATAATCGGCCACATATGAGATTAGCACCTAGGCCATTCGGCCAAAACCATTAAACCAAAGGGTTAACGTTTGAACCCTTACCTTACACTTGATTTGGTTTCTACCAAATCCCGAACCAAACGATGGTTCTTCTTTATGCACACGGCACACCCTATTAAGAGGAAATATTAATCCTTTGAAACTTTGACTTAACGAAACTAAAAGAGTGGACTAAAAGAACCAACCCTTACCACCACTTACCAATCGACAACAGAGGAAGACGGCTCCTCTTGCTTGCTTCCAAAATCCTGGATGCCCTATGATAAAATCGATTCCAACACAAAAGATTAACTCCTATCAACAAAGGCCAAAATCGGATCTTAACCAAACCAAAATCGACAAAGAACAAGGGAGAAGAGAAATGAACATTCGGCCAACCACTTACCTTGCTCTAAACCCGATTGGACACCACACACAAGAGAGATCACACCACACCAAATATTCGGTCAAGACTTAAACAAAAAGGAGAAGAAGATTCGGCCTTACACAAAGAAGGAGAACACAAGAGAAAGATGAAAAGAAAGGGGTTGATATTCGGCCAATAACAGAAATGGGAAAAAGAATAAGAAGAAGGAAAGTACTTTCGGTTTTGAAAAGAAGAAGGAATGGAGAAAATGTTTTGGGAATAACTTTTGGCTATCAAGGTTTCAAGAGAAGAAAGGAAGAAAGTATGAGAAGAATAGGGTACTAATTTGGTTTACACAAATGAAAAAGAAAGAAAGATGGAAGAGAACATTCGGCTATCAAAGAATATCAAGAGAAACAAGCAATTTTAAGCAAGTATGTGCTTGGACTTTTCGGTTTCAAGAAGAAAATGCAGAAACTCACTTGAAATTTCGGCTTGCTTTTGACAAAAGAAGGATTTTGGCTTACACAAATTTGACCGAAAATGCTCCAAAATGCCAAAAAGAATTTGGCCCTCTCCACTTACCCACTTACCAAAACCACCACTCCCCCATGAAGCACCCAACATTCGGCCACTACCTCCAAACACTCCCAACCACTAATTCAAACTAGTTTGAACTAGTCAACCTCCACAATTTACTCTCCACCCACCATTTGAACAATTTGACTTGGTCTATGGCGAGTTTGAACGCCCACAACTTCTTCTTCTCCTCCCGTCAAAATGGAAGCAAAAATATGAGACTTCTGCAGCTTGAACACAGGACCTCCTTCCCCGCAAGTGACGCCAAACCCAAGCTCCAAGTGGCGCCTAACTTGCCACTCTACTAGCTCAATTCTTGTGGTAACATTCTCCTAAAAATATTTATAAACCCCACTCATTCGGCTCCCCTCACCTAAAGCTTAAAACTAAAGTTTCCCCAACCACTCAAAGCTTACACCAAGCTTACAACTAAGCCCCAAAACAATGAAACACAACATTGCGGGCCAAATACATGCAAACAATGCAATAATCAAAATAGCCCCTAACCGGGATATTACAGTTCTACCCCTTAAAAATAATTTCGGCCTCAAAATTACCGGTCAAAAGAGTTAAGGGTATTCTTCGCCTCATCATATCCTCTGGTTCCCACGTAGCTTCTTCTACGCCATGATTCCGCCATAGCACCTTTACCAAAGGAACTGACTTTCTACGCAGAACCTTCACATCTCGGTCTAGAATCTGCACTGGTTCTTCTTCCATGGTCAAATCCGGATTTACCTCGATCTCCTCCACCGCTACGACATGCGATGGATCTGAACGATAGCGCCTAAGCATCGAAACGTGAAATACGTCGTGAATCTGACTTAGCTCTGCTGGTAACTCAAGCTGATAAGCCTCGGTCCCACTCGTCTCGCACCTTATACGCCAATAAACCTCGGACTTAACTTGCCCTTCTTTTGAACCTCAACACTTTCTTCCATGGCGAGACCTTCGAAAAACTTGATCTCCCACAAAGCAAATTCTATATCTCTCACTTTGAGATCGGCATAAGACTTACGCCTGTCCAAAGCTTCCTTCAACCGAGCCTCGAATCAACTTAACCTTGTCTTCGTCTCGCAACCAACTCTGGTCCCAACAACCGACGCTCACCCAACTCCGTCCAACATGTAGGTGAGCGACACTTCCTACCATACAACGCCTCATATGGTGCCATCTTGATACTTGCTTGATAACTATTGTTGTAGGCGAACTCGGCTAATGGCGCGAAACTCCTCCCAACTACCTCAAGTCCAAAACACAGCCTCTCAAAGATATCCTCTAAGATCTCAGTATAACCCTCTCCGATCGCCCGCCGATGTGGGTGAAATGCCCGTCTTTGAAATCCAACCGCTGCACGTGCAGAGCCCGATGTAACGCTTTCCGGAACCTTGATGTAAATCGGGATCCCTATCCGAGATGATCGACATCGCACACCGTGCGACCTCACTATCTCGACACATACAACCGCCAACCTCTCAAGGGAGTAATCGACCCTCATTGGAATAAAATGAGTGATTTAGTCGACGATCCACAATTACCCAAACCGAGTCCTTCTTGCTCGGCGTAAGAGGTAATCCAGCGACAAAATCCATAGTTATCCTTTCCCACTTCCACTGGGAATCTTCACTGGTCAAGAAGCAACCACGACGACAATCGATGTTCACCTTGACTCACGACATGTTAGACACTTTCCAACAAACTCTGTCACCTCTCTTGGACTGCCACCAAAATCGCTCTCTTAGATCCCTATACATCTTGCTACCTCCGGGATGCATAGCGTGCGAGGCTATGGGCGTCTGAAGA